>BCLG01000103.1:37670-61800 GCA_001602295.1 Zoysia matrella
GAGCGCAGGGCGGCACGAGACGACATATGCCGCAACTGTGGCAAGCCTGGCCATTGGGCCGGGGATTGTCGACAGCCGAGGCGCGGCCAGGCTCACGTCGCACAGGCTGAGGAGGAGGAGGATCTGGCTCTGCTCCTAGCACATGGAAGCATCGAGCTACCTCCAGCAGCATCGGCCGCAACAGCTCTCCTCAACCTCGACGAGCTGAGGGCACACGCCTTCCTCGGTGATGGCTCCAGCAACGACAAGATTGACGACAGGTTCCTCGACAGTGGTGCCACTCACCACATGACGGGTCGCAGGGAGTTCTCCGACCTGAACGTCGACGTGCGGCTCCGTCAAGTTCGACGACTCTTCGGCTGTGGACATTAGGGGCATTGGCTCCATTGTCCTCGTCGCCAAGACTGGCGAACACCGACTCTCACTGGAGTCTATTTCATCTCCGCACTAAAGATCATCAGCTTAGGCCAGCTGGATGAGAATGGCTCGCGCGTGGAGATCAAGGATGGAATCATAAGGATCTGAGACAGCCATCGTCGCCTTCTTGCCAAGGTAAACAGAGGCATCAATCGCCTCTACATCCTCAATGTGCAGGTAGCGCAGCCCGCTGCGATGACAACGCCTGGCTGTGGCACGAGCGCTTTGGGCAACTCAACTTTGAGGCCCTGAAGCAGCTTAGCAACAAGGAGATGGTGCAGGACATGCCGCGGGTCGAGCATGTGGATCAACTCTGCGACACCTGCGTCCTCACCAAGCTGCGGCGACTCTCGTTCCCTCGTCAGGCGAGTTTTCGCGCCAAGAAAAAGCTGGAGTTGGTGCACGGCAACCTCTGCGGTCCCGTGACACCGGCCACACCTGGAGGTTGGCGTTACTTTCTGCTACTCGTCGACAACGTGTCCCGCTACATGTGGGCATATCTCCTCGACATCAAGGCAGCAGCAGCTGATGCTATCAAGCGTCAGCGGACTACGGCAGAGGAGTGCGGTTGCAAGCTTCGAGTGCTACGCACCGACAACGGAGGCGAATTTACGATGGCTGAGTTCGCGTTGTATTGCGTTGACGAGGGGATTCAGCGCCACTACTCCGCGCCGTACAGCCCACAGCAGAACGGCGTCGTCGAACGGCGCAACCAGACGGTGGTGAGGATGGCCCGAGCCCTCCTCAAGCAAAGGGGGATGCCTGCCATCTTCTGGGGAGGCGGCGGTGACAGTCGTCTACATCCTCAACCGCTCGCCCACCAAGGCACTCGACGGCAGGACACCGTACGAGGCCCACCAACGCAGTTGCCTCACGTTCGTCAAGGAGCTTGGCCACGTCGGCAAGCTCGACGACAGGAGCACTCCGGGAGTGTTCATCGGCTACGCGGAGGGCACGAAGGCCTACCGCATCTTTGACCCGAAGACACAGCGTGTGCGCACGGCTCGCGACATTGTGTTCGACGAAGGGCGAGGTTGGGCATGGGGCAAGATGGTGGACGACGGTCCGACTCCGGCGTACGATGACTTCACCATCGATTACGTCCACTTCGAGGGAGCTGGGGGAGTGGGCAGCTCTTCTTCGCCAAGTGCGCCTACTGCGACGAGTTTTCCATCGCCACCACCACAGCCGGCCACGCCACGCTCTCCGGCGCCGATAGCTACTCCAGGCACGTCTACACCAGCACCTGCTCTTGTTGAGTATAACCCGGTGGAGTTCGCTACTCCGCTCTCACGATGAGGAGCGTGTCGACGCGTACTACGACGGCGAGCCGTTGAGGTATCGAACGATGGAGGACCTTTTCGGCGACGCACCGGTGTCGGAACTGGTGCCTCACGACCTGGAGGCACAGTTGCATCTTGCGTGCGACAACGGCGAGCCTCGCTCCTTCGCTGAGGCTGAGGGACACGCGGCATGGCGCGCCGCGATGAAGCTAGAGATGGATGCAGTTGAGAAGAACCGCACTTGGAAACTCGCTAACCTTCCTCCTGGACACCGCGTGATCATCTTTAAGTGGGTGTTCAAGCTGAAGAAGGATGAGGCCGGTGCCATCGTTAAGCACAAGGCTCGCTTGGTGGCGCGCGGATTTGTGCAGCAGGAGGGGATCGACTTCGACGATGCCTTCGCTCCCGTTGCACGGATGGAGTTCTTGCGTCTCCTTGCGCTGGCTGCCCAGGAGGGCTGGCGCGTCCACCACATAGATGTCAAGTCGGCGTTTCTCAACGGCGACTTGAAGGAAGAGGTCTACGTGCACCAGCCGTCGGGATTTATCATCTCCGGC
This sequence comes from Zoysia matrella, assembly GCA_001602295.1. Classification (NCBI taxonomy): domain Eukaryota; kingdom Viridiplantae; phylum Streptophyta; class Magnoliopsida; order Poales; family Poaceae; genus Zoysia; species Zoysia matrella. The sequence continues at coordinate 39,928 of BCLG01000103.1, forward strand.
AAGGAGGGCAAAGTGCTGCGCCTGCGCAAGGCCCTCTACGGCTTGCGGTAGGCACCACGGGCGTGGAACGCCAAGCTGGATTTCACGCTGAAGGGGATGAGTTTTGAGCAAAACCCACACGAGACGGTCACCTACCGGCGGGGCAACGGTGGCAATGCCCTGTTGGTGGGTGTCTACGTCGACGACTTGGTGATCACGGGCATCAAGGATGCGGAAGTGACAACGTTCAAGGAGGAGATGAAGGCCACCTTCCAGATGAGTGACTTGGGGCCTCTCTCCTTTTACATAGGGATCGAAGTGCATCAAAACGACTCCGGCATCACACTTCGACAAACCGCCTGCGCCAAGCGCATCGTTGAGCTAGCTGGGCTCACCGACTGCAACCCAGCTCTTACTTCGATGGAGAGGTTGAAACTCAGCCGTGACAGCACGACAGAGGAGGTGGATGCCACGTAGTACCGGCGCCGCCCACACGCGGCTGGACTTGGCGTTCTCCGTTGGCTACGTCAGTCGGTTCATGCAGCGACCGACGGAGCACCAGCAGGCCGTCAAAAGAATCATTCGCTATATTGCGGGGACTCTTACTTCGGCCTCCACTACCCGAGGTGTTCCGAGGCAGCACATTTCGTCGGGTACAGCGACAGTGATCATGCCGGCGGCATCGACACCAGCAAAAGCACGAGTGGAGTGCTCTTTTTCCTCGGCAAGTGCTTTGTTAGCTGGCAGTCGGTCAAACAGCAGGTGGTGGCCTTGTCCAGCTGCGAGGTTGAGTACATAGCGGCTTCCACCGCTTCAACTCAGGCGCTCTGGCTCGCTCGACTGCTTAGTGATCTCTTTGACAGACGCTGAAGCAATAGAGCTCAGGGTGGACAGCAAGTCTGCTCTGGCCTTGGCAAAGAACCCTGTCTTTCACGAGCGCAGCAAGCACATCAGAGTGAAGTACTACTTCATCTGAAGCTGCTTGGAGGAAGGGAGCGTCAGGGCAAGCTACATCAACACTAAGGATCAACTTGTTGATCTTCTCACTAAGTCCTTTGGTAGGATCTAAGTTTTAGGAGCTTCGCGTCAAAATTGGGATGATTCAAATCTTTCAGAAGACGACGCACAAAACTTAGGGGGAAAATAATGGAATAAGTCTAGTGCAGACGCTTTATGCTTTATGCTTTGTGCTTTACACTTTTCGTTTTAGCATCTTAGACTAGCTTTTCAGCTTTTCGCTTTAGCATCTTAGACTAGCTTTTCAGCTTTATGCTTTAGCATCTTAGACTAGCATCTTAGCATAGCTGTTCACCAAGCCTATATATATATATATGTATCCTCAACCCCTTAGGTTGGTCATGGCATTCTAGTGAGTAAGGAATAAGGAGAAAATTGCCTCAACACTGAGTGTTATCCCTCACAATGCGAGTGTTGCGCCTAACAGATTCTTAAATTTGATGGGCATTATGCTGTTGTAAGCAATTTAATGTTGGCATACTGTATTGTCCATGGATGACAGTCAGTCAATTGACCCCCAAATTGGGCTTGTATCATTTGATGTCATGGCCAGGTTTTCAAATTTTATTTTTGCAAAAAAATCATTTCAAGGGTATGCTGATTCTCGACCTGTATGCCATAGCGACCAGTGTTGTCTCATGTTGTTTTGATTCACCAACTGGTGCAATGTTTCTGACGCTAGTCCCCATATTGGGATTCTTAGGCATTTCCCACATGAATCAAATGCTTTTGGACTAGGATTGGTTCTACTGGTACCCTCCATGCGAAGCAGTGCCAACCACGTTTCAGTGATGCAAATTATGTCAAGGAGACATTTACAAGAGAGCTTATTTAATTTGGCTTAGTTTAGGGAGTGCACAAGACATATTTTTGTTTTAGTGTTTCTTCTAGGTTATCAACATGTTTTGTTTTATGCAGTTCGCATAAGAAGTTACTCATTTATACCTTTCTCGACTTCTAGATTGAAGAATTTTTGGTAAAGGCTGATGAAGTGGGTCAAGAGCCTCTTCCAAAACTTTCACCCAAGTCTGGGGAGACCCTTTGCAAGCACAAAGGCAAAGGTGCTGAGCATTTTGCTCATGGACTTTGTGAGAAATGCTACACCAAGGTAAATCACCATTTCTATTCTCATAAAACAATTACATTAATAACTCAGCTGCTGTTGACACATTGTCTGATAGTACAGTTTACCGAACTATCGGGTGGACTAGAAGGTGGTGCTGACCCTCCAGCTTTCCAGCGAGCTGAAAAGCAAAGGCTAGAAGCTGAGAAAAAATCTGATGAAGCTGCTGCAATTAAGGAGGCTGAATCTATTTCTGGCACACAGAATTCTGTTGTTGAAAATGTAAAGGTAATAATTTTTAAATTGTTATGCGCGAGGACTAGGAACTAGAGGGCCAGAGAGTTTGCCCTTCACACCCCCCCCCCCCCCCCCCCCCCCCCCCCCCCCCCCCCCCCCCCCCCCCCCCCCCCCCCCCCCCCCCCCCCTCCATGAGGCACAGGACATCTCTTACTATAGAGACTTCACCAGATTCTATATAAACTATCGACGGGATCATATAGATATGAACCCATCCTTCCTAACTTACAATATATTTCTTCCTAATTGTGGCTGCAGAAGTTGTATTTTATTCGTTGATATGATTTTAGGGTGGATGGCTCTGGATCATTTAGATCCTGAACAGAAGTTCCCTTGTATAATTATACAGAACCTAACTGCTGTAATACTGTAGTTGTCGAATGGAAGAGTTAGTTGAAACATATATTTTTATTGCTTGATTTTGGGATTCTTGCAATTAGGTGCATCCCAGACATGTCATGTTTTTTACTAACCTTTTCCTTAATAATTGTTCTACATGTTTTTTTTTCCTTCTCTGTTCTCTGTGAACTCATTTACTTTTTTAATCAGGATACAAGTGGGGATGAAATTTTGTCAAGTAAGTCTGTGAAAATCACAAATGAGACTATACCATCAAAAGATCCTGAAGATGGAGGTTTGTTACTCACACTACCATACTCAACAACAATTTCAGTTCTATTTTCTTATTTTAAATCCTTGTTTTTTTTGACGTAACATTTTAAATCCTTGTTTAGCTGATATTTGAACCTTCTTGTGTTCTTAGGTGAAAAATGTAAAGGTGATGACGATCCAGAAAGTCTTTCTGATATTGATGATGTGGAGGTACTTTATCTATGAACATTTTTTTTATCATACTTTTCATTTCAGGCTTTATGTGGATGTTGAGAGATAACTTTGCTTGCTGTATCTATTAATCTTCGTAGGTTGACTGGTACCTTCACAATGAGGAAGAGAAACAATATAAAAAGATTATCTGGGAGGAAATGAACAAAGAGTACCTTGAGGTAGTTATAAACTAATGGTTACTCATATGAATATGATTCTGTTTCTTTTCCTGGCGCAACTTTCTGCAAATTGCTTTTCCAGGAACAAGCAGCTAAGGAAGCATTGGCGGCTGAACTGGCAGCTAGAGGCATGGGTATGAAAGATGGAAAGAAAAAAGTAAGAAAAATTTCTATGCAATTAAGCTTGCCGTGCATAGTAGGCATTTGTTTTCCATTTTGGGCTCAGGTCATGGTTAACCGTGGATCTTTCAAGTGCAGAAGCGAAAACGTAATGAGGATGCTAAAACAGCATCCCCTGCTGAAACGCCAGCAGAAGCAACTTATAACATGTTGAAACGGAAGGTATGAAACTTCTATTGTCAGTGTCACGCATAAAAATTGTATTTTTTCCCATTGGTTGTTGTATCTACTTATCAAAATTGGACATATAACGTCTCTTCTTGCAGGGGCTTAGGTCAAAGATCAATGTAGAAGCTGTTGGTGGATTATACAGTGTATGTATCTTTTTTTTTTTATGATAGGATATAAACTGTTATTGGAATAAGGATTTGTAAATTACATGCTGCTGAGAGTTGTTTGCTCTTTACTATATGTGATATTTGGCATTCTTATTTACATCAGATTATAGTGAGTTAATATCTTTTTGACAAAAAATGAAATGATGGTATTGATTTTAATATTATGTTAGTGCATTGTCCATGACACTTTTTTCTTGGCAAGCAGACTAAAGATGAAGATTGCAGCGGAAATAAGAAAGAAGAGATGGACTATGATGTCGAGTATGTACAAGACGACAATGGTGATGCTGAAGCATTTGTTCATGGTTATGACGATCCCGATCATAAGTATGGTGGCTATGACGATGATGGTGAAGCAGATGATATTTTTGATTTCTTATAAGCAGCATGTGGTGAAGGTGTGAAGGTAATCATCCTATGTTTCCAACCCAATCCAAAGAGTCGGTCCATCCAAACAATCAACCACCTTGCCGCTGCATGTGTACACATGCATAGCAAACCAGCAAACCCTACTGTTAAATTAACCTGCAAAGCACGTTTAAACCCAACTCATTAGCGGGCCTATTTAGGACACTGAAAACTTGCCTATTCAGGACACAACTTACTCAGCTGGAAAGAGAAATAACTGGCAAGATTCCTTGTACACCACAATTTTGATTTTGTTTATTCAATATTCACGATTGACTAATGACGACTCAGCTAATGGGTAGTGAATGCAGTACCTCGTTCTGAAAATGTAAGTATTCTGGCTGTACGTCTAGGTATGTTCTTTTCCGGATGTATATGTAAACCCTATTGCTACAACTACTTGTATTCTGGGACAGATGAGTGAAATTACTCTGTTAGTGTTTGGAACTAAAAATGGCTGAGCTTGTACCTAATGTATCATCTCACCACAAAATATTTTTGTCATTATGTAGCTTTATTCTCCATATCGTCTAGGTGACGTTTGTACAGACCCTTGAAAATGGCTTCATATGTTGTCGATGTGGCTCTGCTCCCGTTTTCTCCTTCCATATGTAGTCTCTCTCGATGTGTTGAATTTTTATTAGATCTTGTATTGTGCTGGGTCCATAAAAGCCTACTTACTCTTTTTTTAAATTAATGTCGCTGTTGATTTTTAATATCAATTTTGATCATTCGTTTTATTTAAAAAATTAGTTTAAATGTATAAATTTTCAAGTTATGATTCAAATAATTATAATGATAAATTAAATTATAATAAAATATATGAGATTTATAAAAAAATTTAAATAAGATGAATAATTAAAATTGATGTTAAAAATCAACGGTGATATCAATTTATAATAGAGAGAATAAGGTCTAATGAAAATTCACTACGGGAGGATGCATAAGGGTACGGGAGAGAAGCTAATAAATTCATATGTTGCGACCGTGGCTAATGATAATAGGGAGATGGAATGCAAGAAACCAAAGAAATTTGCTTCACACGGTCTGGTCCGTACATGTACTGAAGGATAAAATGCTCCGGCGGTCCCTGAAGCTGTCTTGCTGTCTCACATTGGTTCATAAACTTCCGCAGGCTATTCTATAATCAACAAAACCTTTCTCACTCCATCTTGTGATCAACAAAACCTTTCTCCCGATTAAAAAAAAAAACAAAACCTTTCCCACTTTTCATCTTGAAATTATTGAGGACTAGGAAACAATGCCACTGTCACAAGCCATGAGAGAGAATTCATGGACTATTGTACAATCGATTAAGCCCGGCCCTCAAAATAAAATTCTACCGGCTCTGAGGCTGAGAGGTGATGCGCCGGGTATAGACATGTGTCACCAGGCCGACTAGTAGCGGTGGCAATGTCCGTAGTCTGTGGCAACTTTACCAAACCCACCCTAATGGGCCAGTATAGTAGCCCATCTAAACATCCTGAGCCCTTGGCCGCTTCTGATGCCTGGCAGGGGCACCACAGTGCGCAGCCCAGTCGAGCTCTTTTTTTATTTTGAAAATGATTTGTCTAAACCGCCTGCGTAGCATCTACTTTCTCCGTTTCAAAATATAAATATCTCCATTTCAAAATATAAATATTTTTAAGTTTACTTAAAATCAAACTTTTATTATTTTAACCACTAATAATATATATCTAATAATGTTTTATCATATAAAAATTATATTTTTTAATTTATCATAAAATAAACTTTCATAAAAAATATATTTTTATATTAAAAATTATGTAATTTGCTAAATATTATTAGTAAAAGTCAAAAGAATTTAAATACCTGCATAATAGAATAAACACATGGCACAGCTGGGTGCTAGAATAGTTGATAGAAGTTCTAGTCACTTAAAAAAAAATAACCACCGCTTAACTTAATTAGATCGTAGAGGATAAGCAAGCGGGTTCGGGCAGTTAGTCCTATTTGAAGGTAAGAAGTTCGAGTAGTAAAGGCTAGGTTTATATAGAGGCTATATTTTATATAGACATATGTTCTTGCTCATTTCCCATCAAGAAATGGAGATTGGGTTGGTGTTTGGAAGGGATTCAGTAAACTGACCTTTTGGCCAGCAAGCAGAAAAAGGACTGACGTCTCGGGGCATGCTAGCGCTCATAGTCTTCTATTCAAAGCTAAAAATGCTTATACTTTGAAACGGAGAAAGTAGTATCCAATGAAAATTTGTACAGACAATGCCCGCATAAATCCCATCTGTACAGGCAGGGGATATAAACGTACAGGCACAGAAATAGGCAGATGGCAAAAATGCCTGCACAGATATATGTTTAGATCCACCTGTAATAGTGCGTGCATCTTGTGGATGCAGCGGCTGGAACCTTTTGCTCCATTATCTAAAAATGAAAGAGCCCTCAACATCACCACGGACAGCCATCCTAAAAATGTGCTAGATATATCAAGAAAATATCAAAATATATTGCTGCTGGCGCCCCAACATATTTTCCTAATGCTTGCAACGACTTTGTCCACAACATGGCAGTTCCTAGTTAGTAAGCACCATGAATTACTTTTTCCTATTACTCGCTTCTCCTAATTCTTCCATTATTTGCTGTGCTTCACCAAGTAATTCCTGCAACTTCGTTTGTGAAATAACACGATCTTCCTCAACTACCTCTATGAGCCGCCTAAGACATGTTACATACTCCTTCTTAAGAGTCTTTAACACTATGTTCCGTGTGTTAGGCTGCAAGAATAACAGTGCTATGAAATTCATATGAAATATGAGCGAAATAAGCATGTAGCATGCTGGACACATTTTCTGCAAGGTAAAGGATGAAAATTGAGTGTAATACAAACCTTTTTGTAAAGTGAAATACATTTATCCAGAGCTTGTTCAATAGGTTTATTATCTCGCTCCTGAAATTGAAGGACAAGATTTGTCAAGTTATAAGCCCCATCAGTAAATCCTTGTTTTAAACGAGAATTTACGCACTAAAGTCTAGCTAATGAAGCTAAATAACACTGTTTTCATGGATCATAAAAGTAATTTGAAAACATAATCTTTTTATCTAGCCATTACAAAGCAACCTTGCATTGAAATTTGTTACATATAATTCCTTTAAAAAAACTATGTACATCTAGCATGCTTCAGTTGTGTGCCAGACCTTTCCAAAGTTACTTTTAAAATGAATTCGCAGTGTAGTATATCTGACATCTATGATGTTAATGTCAGGCCATATAAATAGCCGGCATGTGTCTGATATGGATACAGCATCAATTTTGAAGGATCCGTGCTTCATACGTTCCAGAGGAAGCCTTAGCAAGATTACCAACTACTAAAGAGAACATGATATATTAGAAACATAATAAAAGAGGACAACAGATATCATTCAACTGTTGTTAATCCATAAATGAAGTCCATAAATAGAAAATTACCCCAGGGGCTCGTGTATGCTTTACTCCGGTTTCAACGAGTCCAACAACATCAAGTGCTTGCAACTACATGCATAATATACGTATTGCCATAAGAAGAGCATATAATATAAAAATCATGCAAAAAAACTGGTTTAAATGTGCATAGCGAACTTCCAATAGATCTAGTTTAAATAGTTCTGACACCTTCGGAAATTATTTGATACCCTTAGTTTTGCTGTACCATGGCACAGAGGTCGCAGGTTCAAGTCCTGGAAATAGCCTCTTGCAGTAATGAAGGAAAAGGCTGTATAAAAAATAGACCCATACCGGGACTATGTACACTGGGCTGCATTTTTTAGTTCTGCTGTACTATGTCTTGGTGGAGAATGGATTAAAACTTAAATGCATGCCGATGTATCTCAGTGGGGGCTACGAAATGTCAGAAAAGAAAAGAAAACGATGAATAGTATGAAAAAATAGCGCCATGATGTTAACTAGTACAACAAGGACAGAGCCAATGAGAATAGTATGAAAGAGAGTTGAAGGTACATAACAAATGATGAATGAAGTCAAGAAAAGAAAGGTCTCTCCAGATACCAGTGTTTAGATACATACAAGTACATGTACTGCTCCGATCTTATTCATATCTGGATTAGAAGTGCTTGTCGAATTTAATATGCCATCTATGATCCTACAATAACATGTTCCAAGGTTCAACTATCAGAAATCAATTGTTTTAGCATTTAATACACGCCATTCTGGCTTCAATATGAGTCTGAAATAAGAGATAAAAATTAAGAAAACAATGTTAGTCTGATCCTTGTGTCTTTTTGTTTAATTAGCCAGCTTAAGAAAAAGATCTGCTGTGTGAAAGCTAGTAGTAGTGATTTTTTTGTCTTTGCTAGCAGCAGGTCAGTGTGAAGTCAGTTGTAGCAAGCCGACCTATTGGTGTACTATAAATATAACCATATCCCAATGGACGTATTAAGGTATGCTCCAGAATTCATTTCAGTTAGCTTCCTTTGCCTGGCCTAGCTCTCTAGTTTGCTATTCCAGCAACAGCTGAGTACCACTAAACCACACTCTTGTGTGTGTATGTTATGGGCACCCTTTGGCGGAGCTCAACAGAGTTGATTCTCATGCTGAATCAGAAAAGTTGTGCCAAACGAATTTTTTCAGAAGAAAATGATTCTCAACTGATTCTGTGATGAGCTAAAAAAAAGTAACTTCTCTTGATTCTGTGAAGTGCTTCTCTGTCCTGATTCTAAGAGTTAATCCTAGAGAATCAATTTCAAACACAATCACTTTTCATCGGAGAATCACTTCCAGAGAATCTCTATCAAACAAGGCCTATCAAAAGACAATGGGTGTAGTACACACTGACATAAGTTCATATGGCTTGGAATTTGGGCGCTTTATTGATGAATTGGGAAAGGAAAATTACAGCAACTAGCAGATCAGAGAGGATCGTAATCCCTAGGAGGCCGATCCCCTTTTCTCTCTTTTTCTGCTTAACTAGAGCTCAGCCGCGCCCGGGTTTATATAACCACCCGGCCGGCTCGCTGCTCCTCTTATTTCTCTAACTACTAACAAATTAAGCAACTATTCTTCTATTTCCTAGCTGCGCCCGGCTGAGCCTAACCTCCTGCGCCTGCCCTTAAGCAGCCGCACCTCTCCTCTTCCTTTGGGTATACTGTTGCCCAATGAAAATGTCCACAACACTTCCACCCTCCTTTCGAAACAGCTCGTCTTCGAGCTGAAATTTGGGATATGTCAGCTTGAACTCCTCAAGGGGCCCCCAAGTAGAGTTTGCACCAGAACTTCCCATGAGCCACGATTGAGACGTGCGCAGATCACAGTTTGTGGTTCTGGCACCGCATGGCCTTGGATGACTGTGGGTAGAGGAACAATATCAGCCGGGGCTTCTCCACAATGCTTCTTGAGAAAGATGACATGGAAGACATCATGAATACGTGCCTTGGATGGAAGCTGGAGACTGTATATGCCACGGGCCGATGCGTTCAAGCACTCGGAAAGGCCCATAGTAGGGAGGAGCCAGCTTTGCATTCTGGCTACTCTTGATAGCTATGGCCGTTTGTTGATGCAGGCGGAGCCAAACCCAGTCCCCCACTGCGAATGATGCGTCCCGATGATGGCTATCATGGTTTTGTTTCATGAGAGCCTGGGCCTGCAGGAGGCGTTCCCGGACAGCAGTGAGGAATGCGTCCTGTTCAAACAACTGTCTGTCCAAAGCGGCCACAAGCGCCACCCCCAACTGATAGGATGCCAAGGATTGTGGTGGTTGGCCAATGACAACCTCGAATGGCATGGTCTTCTAGGCCGAGTTGTAGCAAAACTCGGCCGAAGGCAGCCAGAGCAGCCAACTCCGCGGGCGATCCCCGATGAGACAGCGGATGTAGACGCCGAGAATTCTGTTGGTCACTTCCGACTGTCCATCCGTCTGTGGGTGGAACACAGAGCTGAGGCGGAGCTTGACACCAGAAAGATGGAACAGCTCCGTCCAGAAGGAGCTGGTGAACACCGGGTCCCTATTGCTCACGATGGAACACGACAGTCTATGTAGGCGAACGATCTGATTGAAGAAGGCTTGGGCGACGGAGGTCGCACTGTAGGGGTGGCCGAGGGCGATGAAGTGCGCATATTTGCAGAAGCGATCAACCACCGTCAGCACCACCGATTTGCCGCTGACTTTGGGAAAGGCTTCGATGAAATCCAGCACGATATCTGCCCACACGGAGTGGGGACATCCAGCGGCTGCAGCAGACCCGCCGGATGGAGGTCCTCGGTCTTGTTGCGCTGGCAAACCACATAGCCCCAGACGTAGTCCCGGCCTATGCCCGGTGCCTGGGGGATGTAGAAGAGCGCTCGCAGCCGGTGGAGAGTCTTCTGGACTCCCTTGTGGCCCGAGCCGTGGGCTGTGGCGAGCAGCTGGGGCCACAGCGCCGAGGACTCTGGCACAAATATGCGGCCTCGATGTAGCAAGAAGCCGTCAGTGGTGGACCAATTTGCCCCTGCAAAGCCTTGCTCCACCTCGGCGCATTTGGCGAGGAGGTCGAGCAGGGAGGCGACTTCGGCTCGGAGCTCGTTGAAGAGTTCCAAGTCCGGCCGTGATGGTGTGCAGGCTGCGAGCTCTGTGGTGTCCTCGTCACGGTGGGACAAGGCGTCCGCTGCCACATTGAGCTGTCCCAGCTTGTACTCCACCCTGAAATCATAGCCAAAGAGTTTGCTGACCCACGTCTGCTGTGGGATCGTCGAAAGGCGTTGATCAAAGAGGAACTTCAAGGCGAAAGTGGTCGGTCCACAGTGAATGGTCGCGCCCAAACATACGGCCGCCAGTGCCGTACTGCCTTGATGAGACCAATGAGCTCCCTCTCATAGGCGGCGAGTTTGGCGCGTTAAGGGGCCATGGCGCGGCTGAAGAAAGCAATGCGTCCAGCTCCTTGATGGAGGATGGCGCCGAACCCGAAGCCTGAGGCGTCCCAGTCGATGATGAAGGTCGCCTCAAAATCAGGTAACTGCAGCAACGACCCGGACGTCAACGCTGCTTTAAGGGCTTCGAAGGCCGCCGTCGTTGCATTTGTCCAGCGGAATGCATCCCGTGTGAGGAGTGCAGTGAGCGGAGCAGTGATGACGCTGTAGTTGTGGATGAAGCGCTTGTAGTACCCTGTGAGACCAAGAAAGCCACGTAGGGCGCGCAAGGTTCGCGGTAGTGGCCAGTTCTGCACCGCTTTGATCTTGGCTTGGTCTATGGCCACGCCATCTTTAAAGATGATGTGGCCCAAGTACTCGACACATCCCTCGGCGAACAAGCACATGGATCGCTTGAGGAACAGCGCCAAACACGGAGCGGAGGTGTTGCAGGTTTTTCGAAAGAGATGTGCTGTAGATCAAAATATCAAAGAACACAAGCACAAATCTATGAAGAAAGGGTCGAAGGACCTCATTCATGAGGGACTGGAATGTCGCCGGGGCATTCGTCAGTCCAAACGACATGACCACAAACTCGAAGTGTCCGTGGTGTGTGCGGAACGCCGTCTTGTGGATGTCTTTCTCATGCATACGGACTTGGTGATAGCCACTGCAAAGGTCGAGCTTGGTGAAGTAGGTGGCGCCTCGGAGTTCATCGAGTAGCTCGTCGACGACCGGGATGGGGAACATGTCGCGCACCGTCTTGGCAATGAAGGCGTGGTAGTCGATGCAGAATCGCCAGGAGTTGTCCTTTTTACGGACGAGGACTAACGAGGAGAACGCCGACGTGCTCGGATGGATGATGCCCTGTTGGAGCATGTCCGCACATTGCCGTTCGAGTTTGTCCTTGAGTAGCTGCGGGTAGCGGTATGGTCGAACCGCAATCAGCGCCGTGTCAGGAAGGAGGTGGATCCGATGATCGCATCTCCAGCTCGGCGGAAGTGAAGTCGAGACATCGAAGATGTCGCTGAACTCCGCTAATAGGAGCTGTAGCAAATTCAGGCATTCGGTGGCGCAGAGGTGCATGCTGCTTGGTGCGCCGACGCCTGTCCACTTGACCCGGTGATCATGGCACCAGAAGGCCATGGTATGGCGCCCGAAATCCCATAGGATGAGTCCGAGGGACTGGAGCCAGTGGCAACCTAGCACAATCTCGTAATCGACGAGGGGTAGGACAGATATCGATTGAGAACCCCTGACCGCCAATGGAGACCCCCACGCTACTGCAGACGCCATTGGACAGAACACGATCCCCATTGGCGACGTACAGGGTCAGGCCCGGTCGTGGCGCTGGGTGGAGACCAAGTCGGCAAGCAGTGTCGCGGGCAATGGAGTGGGTGGAACCCAAGTCCACCAGGGAGCGCAAGGAGACGCTGTGGACAGTGGTGTCCAGCAACATCATGTCCACTGTGGTGACCCCTGTGAGGGCGTGAAGAGAGATCTCCACCTCTTCCTCGCTAGAGGTTTCACCCTCTGCTGGGGACTCCTCGTCGACCACGTCCTCTGTCAGCTCTATGAGGTAGTGGCCCTTCATCGTGCAGGTCCGGTGATGATCTTTAGTGAATTTCTCCGGGTAGTTGAAGCAGAGGCTGTCTGCACGACGTTGCGCCATCTCTTGTGGAGACAAGCGCTTGAAGTGGGCGTCAGCCGATTGCGGCACGCCCTTGACGGCGGCTGGTGGCATCTAGGCGGGCCCCTTGGCGGCCACTGACGGCGTCAGTGGCGCCGAGAAGGCGACAAGTGGGCGTGGTCAAACCGTCGGGTTGATGCGGGGCGACACACGTGGCCCTGCGGAGCCGGCCTGAACGTTGTCGTCCTCGTTAGTGCCTGACAGCGCTCGAATGCCCTGGCGAGACCCATGGCTTCGTCGAGGGGCTGCGGGCACTGTAGCTCGACGTCAGTCTGCAGCGGTTTGGGAAGGCCCCCTCTGTAGATGTCGATCTGGTCCCGTTTGTTGAGGTTGCGGCAGCGGGCGAGTAGGGGCAGGAACTTGGCTGTATATTTCTTCCATTGTACCCGTACGACGTAGCATCATCAAGGCGCAAAGAGGGTTGCTGCGCAAGTGCGGCCCAAACGCGTGTTGGACCTTGCTGACGATGTCCAGCCAGGAAGGAACGCCGCTATTCTGCTCCAGCCAGTAGTACCAGTCTTGTGCCACACCCTCCATGTAGAAGTACGCATACCAGACGCGTTACTCATCGGTGTGCGATGGGCGTGGAAAAATTGTTCCGCCTTGTAAAGCCAGGTGACTGAATCTGTGGAGCTGTCGTACTCTAGAAAGCGCAGCTTATGGGTGGGCAGTTCGTGTGGTGGTGGTGGTGGTGGGTCAGCTTGCACTGCCTCCTTGCCGCTGTGGGAGCCGCCCGATGAGATCTGGTCAGACTGCAACCTGTTGACGGCGATGGTGAGGCGGCTCTGGTCGCCTTTCATCGTGGAGACCTTGTTCTTGATGGACGAGAGGTCGACCAGGATGGCCTTCAGGGTGGTCTTGAGCCCCCTCCATTACAGACCAGAGGATCAGATGGGTGATACCAGGATGATATGGCTAAAAATTTGAACGCTTTAATGATGAATTGGGAAGGAAAATTACAGCAACTAGCAGATCATCCACTTTTCTCTCGTTTTCTGCTTACCATGAGCCCAACCACGCCTAGGTTTATATAACCACCCGGCTGACTGGCTGCTCCTCTTATTTTTCTAACTACTAACAAATTAAGCAACTAATCTCCAATTTCTTAGCTGCGCCCGGCTGAGCCTAACCTCCTGCGCCTGCCCTTAGGCAGCCACACCTCTCCTCTTCCTTCGGGTATACTGTTGCCCAATGAAAGCGTCCACAACATAAGTGCAATAAGCATTTGGCTCATTATGGTTACCATAGCTACAAATATAAGAACCTTGAATTTTTTCCTACAACATATCAGGAATCTCTTTTGTAGAATCTAATCAAAACTATTGTAGTTTCTTGCTTATCCACTGAAGTAGAGCAGCCATTGGACTTACGCAAACAGCTGACTAAATCTGTTCAAAGAAAATTTAAAGAAACAAATATTCAAAACATTACAAAAAGAAAGAAAAAAAGGAAAATGAAAACCTGATGGAATCATCGGTGAGCTGTTTTGCCCTATGAAGGTAATATGTAGCAACATTACTGTTTATATTCATGAAATCCACAGCAAATTTTTGCAATGTTAACCTTGCCAACTGTACCATTGTACCAGCTACCTGTAATAAGGGGAAGAATAGGAAATTGAAAAGGCTAATAAATTGAAAAGCAGGATTTCCAAAAACTTTATTCACGATGTAACCTCCTGAAAGGTAAATAAATAGTTCTAGTTTCTTGATAAATAACACTAGTTTTTTCTGTCTCTCACTCTTCATTGTATACACAGTGCACTATTCCATTTAATTAGTACAGCACTGCGGCGGCATGAAGAAATGGAATCATCACTGATGAAAAAGAAAATTATCATGAAACTAACTAATTTAGGAAATTTTAGGTGACCTTTTCAATGAAACAAAGGAGATCATGAGCATGCTGTGAAGGCGCTTGAAGCATTTGCAATATGTGTTGAATCTATCGATGCGTACATGAGGTGTCAGAAAGCAACTGATGGACATACTAATGATTAGGGTAAAGAATGATACAGTTGGTCTAGAGTTACCAAGGAGTTACTTCTATCACCCATACAACAATATGCTGAAACAGAATAGATGGAGTCAAGGCTACTGGTGTATGCACACTAGGCTCACATCCATTGCACAGAACAGCTGCAAATGCAGATGTCCAAGGTGGAAAATTCAAAACACAAGTGATATTTATGCAATTGTAAAGATGGAGCAGTAGACATGAGTTTATCACTACTTTCAGTTCGTAACTGGAGAACATATCTTACAAAATAATTTGCAATTTAAACACCATGAGCTAAGTATGAGCCAAAGAACAAACCATAAAGTGAAGTTCAGGAAGGATCTTTCTTTTGACTGCGAGGCATCTAGAAAAAACAGAACAATTGAAAAGCTTTAAGTATGAAATTAAAAAGGCTGAAACGAACACAGGCAGCCATTGATGTCTGAGTTTCACCTTTCCAATAGTTCTTCTGATTCCTTGAGCTTCCCCACAAATTGAAGAGTTAAACTTAAGAGTCCAGCAGCATTTGCAGTTTCCAATGAATCCCATCCCTTTCAAACAAATTATAAATGAATTTCAGTAAGCTTTTATATAGAAAACTTTGTCAATTAAAATTAACACTGCCTTCTACACATTTTAAAGAGCATAAAGATATTATAACCAGGATGGAATGCTCTTAGATCATTCATACAGAAGTAGGTTAACATATATGGTTTTTGTTAGATAATACCTTTGTTTAATTAGGTGGTTTAATTTGTTATCTTCCTTCTTGACACATAGATAGTTAATACTGAGTCGGAACATGGAAGTGGGTCTGCATTACTTCTGATCACCTATAATGTACTTCACAGATGCATGCAAGTTTTCTGGTCACGCACTGCAATTAAAATTCATAGCGAAGAGGGCCTAAGTCAGACATCAAGAACTCATCGTTCAAGCGCTGCTTGACGAACTCAATGAACTGAGAGTCATCATCCATAATGATCATATCATCAACATAAAGAAGAAGGGGGGTGCGACCACGAGATGAAGTGTGAACAAAGAGAGCAGGGTCGTGATCACTAGGTGTGAAGCCAGCATCAGCAACAATGAAGAAAAAGCGCTCAAACCAAGTCAAAGAGCCTGCTTAAGGCCATAGAGAGAGCGGCGCAGCCGACAAACCAAGCCATCAGGAATAGTGTAACCTGGAGGTGGCCGCATGTAGACCTCTTCTCGCAGCTCGCCATTAAAAAAAGCGTTCTTAACGTCGAGCTGAGAGATGGACCACTGACGAACAGAGGCCACAGTGAGAAGGGTCCAAATAGTGGTCATGTGAGCCACAAGAGCAAAGGTCTCATCATAGTCACGACCGTGCTCCTGCTGAAAGCCACGTGCGACAAGATGACCCTTATAACACTCAAGTGAGCCATCGGAGCTAGTCTTGACTTTGTAAACCCACTTGCAAGTAATAGGGGTGACATTGGATGGCAAAGGGACCACATCCCAAGTGCCTGTGCGCTCCGAAGCAGAAATCTCCTCGGCCATGGCATGCTGCCACTCCTGGTGTAACACAGCCACTCGGTAAGAAAAGGGCTCAACAAGAGCAGCAGCTGTGAAGCCATAGCGAGGAGGGGGGCAAGCACTACGATCACGAAAATCATAGCGAGGAGTGGGATTATGAGCAGACCCAAGTGGAGGAATAGGTCACGAGCGACGAGTGTGGTACTGAGTAATCTTTCTAGATGGAGGCACATAAGGTGGAGGAGAGCTCGGAGAAGAAGAGGCTAAGGGTTGTGAGGAACCTAGTGGTGATAAGGATGGCAGTGTGGAGGAGGATGGAGCTAAGGAATGCTGAGTCTCAATAGAAGAAGGTAGCAGCGGAAGATGTGAGAGTGAGGACATGTATGAAAGAGTAAGAAAAGAGAGACTCAGCTGTGGTAGAGGAAGTGTCAGATGGAGTGCGTGGATAATTGGGACAAGACTCGTCAAAAGTTACATCCCGAGAAATCCGAATCCGGCGAGCAACAGGGTCATAGCAACGATAACCCTTATGCTCCGCATTGTAACCAACAAAGATACACTCAACTGACTGGGCAGTCAATTTCGTGCGCTCACGAGGAAGGAGAACATAGCACACGCACCCAAAGCATTTAAGATGGTGGTAGGTAGAAGGTGAGCCGAAAAGACGATCATAAAGAGTACAATCCTGAAGAGCAGAAGATGGCTGCCTATTAATGAGAAAGACAGCTGTAGTGACCTGTCTCAGCCCAAAAGTGAGGGGCAAGTGTAGCGGAGATAAGAAGAGCGCGAGCAGTCTCAAGAATGTGACGATGCTTGCGCTTGGCAACACCGTTCTGTGCATGAGCACCAGGGCAGGAGAATTGAGCAAGAGTGCCCTGGTCAGCAAGATAGCGACAATGTGCATCAGAAACATACTCACCAGCAGAGTCCGCACGAAAAGCTGGAATAGGAGAGTCAAACTGGGTACAAACCATAGTGGCAAACTGCTGATAAATAGAGAGAAACTGACTACGAGAAGACATAAGATAGAGAGAAAATTCCTTCTATGGCCTGAAAAATTTCACCAGTTCCTTCTATGGCCTTGTTTGAAATGAACTTCCCTTTGAGGACCAAATTTCGATTTTCATTCCTTTTATGGCCTTTCCGTCAATTCAAACCATAGAAGGAAATGGTGAAATTTTTGAGGCCATAGAAGGAATTTTCTCTAAGATAGATCCAAATAAATCTTAAATAGTCATCAATAAAGATCACATAATGGGTGTGTCCTTTTGAAAGGAACGAAGCACGACCCCAAACATCTGAGTGAACAAGATCAAAAGGACATCGAGAAACCGACTCACTCGAAGGATGTGCTAGTTGCAGCTGTTTGCCAAGCTTGCAACCCGTACAACGAAGAGCAGACTCTCTAGAGACCGGACCTAAGAGTCTAAGACACCACTACCAACTAGTCTAGATAGTCTAGAACCAGAGAGATGACCGAGACGACGATGCCACTGCTCGAAGGTAGTCGTAGAGGAAGCAGCTGCGACAGCAGAAGACCCAAATGATAGGCTATCAAGGGGAGACGAAGGAAGGCGCAACCAATCAAGCTCTCAAAGGCGCTGAGAGTCGCGACACCTAGGCCCAACCCCACCAGTAGCCCCGTGTGAAGATCCTGAACGCAACAAGAGTCAGCCTCAAGAATGATATGACAATCATGATTAGTGATCTGATCGGCAGATAACAACTGCAAGGTGAGATTGGAAACATGCGAAACAGTTGGAACAGAAAAACAAGGAGTCGAAAGAGTGCCTCATCCAACAACAGGAAGAGTGGTGCCATCAGCGCTCTAAACAATGCGAGGCAGATCAAGAGAAGACATGGATGACAACTGAGTCGAATCAGGAGTCCCATGTGGATGAGATACCTGGTGAAGGCTGAGAAGAACTAGAAGCAGAAGCAGCAGTCCCATGTCCGTGAGCTGACAAAGGCGACGAAACAAAGCGAGAGCCTCTTGCTTAGATGCGGACAACTTGCGAGGACCCTGCTCAGCTAAGCCCCCTCTCGAGGCCTGAGAAGCATGACCACCACGATGAGCGCAATCGCGCTGCCTCGTGCGACAAACCGAAGCTGCATGGCCACATCTACCGCAGTAGCCACACTAAAGAGAGGGTGCTGAAGAGGTCGTAGTCGCCACCACAGTCGGAGTCGAGGGTGTCGGTGACGAAGGCACAGGAGAGGGTGCTGGTGGAGGGGCCCGAGCAGCCAATATAGTGGCAGACCCCCCCGCTCGAAGACGTGTCTCCTCGGCTCGTAGCTCAGGCATCGCCTCATCAAGCGATGGGCGAGGCCAACGTGTCATGAGCTGGGACTTGACTGTCTCAAACTCAGGGCAAAGCCGAGAGAGAAACTCATGGAGACGAAGAGTCTCTCGCTGCTCCCGATGGCGATCACAACATCGACATGTATCTGGTCCACAAAACTCGACACCCAAGCTATCTAGACGGTGTCAGACTGCACACATCTGACGGTGAAACTTGTTAGGTACAATACTCGCATTGTGAGGGATGACACTTAGTGTTGAGGCAATTTTCTTCATATTTCTTACTCACTAGAATGCCATGACTAATCTGAGGGGTTGAAGATATATATATATATATATATATATATATAGAGGTTGATGGGCAGCCAAACATATGCTAAGATGCTAAAGCATAAAGCTGAAAAGCTAGTTTAAGATGCTAAAATAAAAGCGTAAAGCATAAAGCATAAAGCGCCTGCACTAGACTTATTCTATCATTCTGCCCCTAAGTCTTATGCGTCGTTTTCTAAGAGATTTGAATCATCTCAATCCTGGCGTGAAGCTCCTGAAACTTGATCCTACCAAAGGACTTGGTGAGAAGATCAACAAGTTGATCCTTGGTGTTGATGTAGCTTGCTCTGACGCTCCCTTCCTCTAAGCAACCTCAGATGAAATGATACTTCCCTCTGATGTGCTTGCTGCACTCGTGGAAGACAGGGTTCTTTACCAATGCCAGAGCAAACTTGCTGTCCACCTACTGCTTCAGCGTCTCTACCAAAGAGATTACTAAGCAGCCGAGCGAGCCAGAGCACCTGAGTTGAAGCGGTGGAAGCCGCTATGTACTCAGCCTCGCAGCTGGACAAAGTCACCACCTGCTGCTTGACCGACTGCCAGCTAACAAGGCACTTGCCGAGGAACAAGAGCACCCCGCTCGTGCTTTTGCTGGTGTCGATGTCACCGGCGTGGTCGCTGTCGCTGTACCCGACGAAATGTGTCGCCCCGGGACACCTCAGATAGAGGAGGCCGTGGTCGAGAGTCCCCGCAACACAACGGATGATCCTTTTGATGATCTACTGGTGCTCCGTCGTTGGTCGCTGCATGAACCGACAGACGTAGCAGACGGAGAACGTCAAGTCCGGCCGCGTGTGGACGAGGTAGCGAAGGTTTCCCACAAGGCGCCGGTACTACGTGGCATTCACCTCCTCTGTCGTGCTGTCACGGCTGAGCTTCAGTCTCCTCCATCGAAGTGAGAGCTGGATTGCAGTCGGTGAGCTCAACTAGCTCAACGATGCGCTTGACGTAGGCGGTCTGTCGAAGTATGATGCCGGAGTCGTTCTGGTGCACCTCGATCCAAGTAAAAAGAGAGAGGCCCCAAGTCACTCATCTGGAAGGTGACCTTCATCTTCTCCTTGAATGCTGTCACCTCCACATCTTTGGTGCCCGTGATCACTAGTCGTCGACGTAGACACGCACCAGCAAGGCATTGCCGTCGTTGCCTCGCCGGTAGATGGCCGTCTCGTACGGGCTTTGCTCGAAATCCATCCCCTTTAGCGTAAAATCCAGCTTGACGTTCTACGCCCGTGGTGCCTACCGCAAGCCGTAGAGAGCCTTGCGCAGACGCAGCACCTTGCCCTCCTTGCCGGGGATAACAAATCCCGACGGCTGGTGCACGTAGACCTCCTCCTTCAAGTCGCCGTTGAGAAACGCTGACTTAACATCCATGTGGTGAACGCGCCAGCCCTCCTAGGCAGCCAGCGCAAAGAGACGCATGGACTTCATCCGTGCAACGGGAGCGAAGACATCGTCGAAGTCGATCCCCTCGTGCTGCACAAGGCCGTGTCACCAAGCGAGCTTTATGCTTGACGATGGCACCGGCCTCATTCTTTTTCAGCTTGAACACCCACTTAAAAGTGACCGTGCGGTGTCCAAGAGAAAGATCAGCGAGCTCTCAAATGCGGTTCCTCTCAACCGCATCCATCTCTAGCTTCATCCCGGCATGCCATGCTGCGTGTCCCTCGGCCTCAGCGAAGGAGCGAGGCTCACCGTTGTTACAAGCAAGATGCAACTGTGCCTCCAGATCGTGAGGCACCAATCCCGGCACCGGTGCGTCGCCGAGAAGGTCCTCCATCGTGCGATATCTCAACGGCTCGCCGTCATGGTACACATCGACACGCTCCTCGTCGTGAGGGAGCGAAGTAGCGAACTCCACCGGGTTGTGCTCGACATGAGCAGGTGCTGGTGTAGACGTGCCTGGAGTAGCTGTCGACACTAGAGAGCGTGGCATGGCCGGCTGTAGTGGTGGCGGTGGAGAGTTCGTCGCAGCCGACGTCACAGTCGCCGAAGTCGATGGAGGCTCGGGGACTGGGGTAGGTGCGCTTCGCGAAGAAGAGATACCCACTCCCCCAGCTCCCTCGAAGTGGACGTACTCAACGGTGAAGTCGTCGTACGCCGGAGTCGGGCCGTTGTCCACCATCTTGCCCCACGCCCAACCTCGCCCTTCGTCGAACACAATGTCGCGCGCCGTGCGCACACGCTGTGTCTTTGGATCAAGGATGCGGTAGGCCTTCGTGATGAACACTTCCGAAGTGCTCCTGTCGTCGAGCTTGCCTACGTGGTCAAGCTTCTTGACGAACGCGAGGCAACCGAAGACGTGCAGGTGGGCAACCACCGGCTTGCGTCCATGCCAAGCCTCGTACGACGTCCTGCAGCCGAGCGCCTTGGTGGCCGAGTGGTTGAGGATGTAGACGGCTGTCACCACCGTCTCTCCTCAGAAGATGGCCGGCATCCCCCTCTGCTTAAGGAGGGCCCGGGCCATCCCCACCATCGTCTGGTTGTGCCGTTCGACGACACCGTTCTGCTGCGGGCTGTACGGCGCGGAGTAGTGGCGCTGAATCCTCTCATTAGCGCAGTATGACGCGAACTTAGCCGCCGTTGTCGGTGCGTAGCACTCAAAACTTGCAGCCGCACTCCTCTACCGTAGCCAGCTGACGCTTGATAGCATCAGCTGCTGCTGCTTTGGTGTAGAGGTATGCCCACATGTAGCGGGACACGTCGTCGACAAGTAGCAGAAAGTAGCGCCGGCCTCCAGGTGTGCTCCTCTGGGCCGCCGCGCCTGTGCTCCTCTGGGTCACCGCCGTCGCACCGCCTCCCGGCTCAGACACCACCGCCACCGAGCCCTAAGCTGCCATCCCCACCATCTAGGCTGCCACCGCGTCTGCGGCGCTGCGCCGCTGCCCACTGCTCCAACTCGGCATCCACGTCAATGCTGT
>BCLG01000103.1:63191-113421 GCA_001602295.1 Zoysia matrella
GGGGTCCGGCGGCGGCGCCGGAGAGAGGAGAAGAAACCTAAACCTAGCTCTTATACCATGTTACAAATGAGTCCTTGAGACAAATGAACATCCCAAAGAGGGTATAAATACAAAGGACAATAAGCAAAGATGACCCCAACTATACAAGATATCTAACAAGCATAAGCCCTAGTTATCTAGCCCCAGGTTTGCCAGGGATTTCTTCCCATGGCTTCTATTGCCCATCAATCGACGTCGGATATCAAGATAAATTCATGGTTTGATCTAAAGACTTATGCAACAAGTTGAAGAGGATGCTAGCAGAAAAAGAGAAGGCAGCTGCAAAACATGCAGCACAGCAATAGCGTTGATCCAATCTGTTGTAGTTGTGCCTACAGCACCTACCTCTTCAACTCTATAATATAGGAAGCAACTTGCTTTTGCATTCAACACCTTGAATGAATTAAAACACACTTGATATATTATGATTAGAGGCAAGGATAATGCAGAGCCAGAATATTAGTGAACCAGTATCAAACAAGAAAATTTGGTGCACAAAAAGTATTGAACATGCAGTGCATAAATAGTTGGCGCAAACCATGCCTTTGAAAGCTCCAGAGCGTGTAATATCTTCCTTTGCCAGTTTTCAGCTTCAGAAAATCGATTTGATCTTGACAACTCCTGCAATGAAGTATCAAACAAGAAACATCATTTCTCAAGAATCAATTAGAGCACCACACATTGGACTTGTCTTATTAGGTCACATAGGTCCAAAATTCTAGTCAGCACAGACTCTCTCATCCTCCTGTCTCCATAGCCACAGCTATGAACAGATGCTACTAACAATCAGCATGCCACAGAAGTGACCAATGCAGACAAGCGTGATATTGACCTCACATGGAGCCTTGGCAAAGCGGTAAAGATGTTGCCTTGTGACTGATGTCACGGTTCGAGTCCTAGAAACAGCCTCTTGAAAGGAAAAAAAAAATGCAGGGAAAGGCTGCATACAAAAGACCCAAAGTGGCCAAACCCTGCGCAAGCGAGAGCTTCGTTCATCGGGCTGCCCTTTATGAATCATATAGTAAGTTTAGAGGCCCAAATCTCCATTTTCAGACTAGAGACCCAGCTGACACGAAGGTACAAGTTCAGGGATTGCCAGAGTACTTAATTACAATAAGAAACTAGGGCAGTTTGTTTGCACTCTTCCAGTAATCTGCTAGGTGCACGCTACGCCACCAATCTGCTGGGTTAACATGCCCATTATTCTTTTAAGACACAAACATGCAGCTAGGATCCAAAAAACACCAAAAAATTTGGTTGTACATTGAATCTGAGTTTCTATTATGTTAAAACTATCGCTGTAATGTAGTAAATATCTCGACTATAATTGCAGAGATAAGATGTCAAGCATTTGAACAATAAAATGCATGGTATCATTTGGGTTTTAATAGCATTTAGATCCATATACTATAAGCCCTTGAGCATTGCTTTAGAATGCAGTTCCTGAAGTAATACAGAATATAATCTTACCGTAGCGAGATATCGCATTCTTTGTATACATATAGGTGACTCGCCAAGTCCAGCTTCCTAAGCCATGCCATAATCTTCATAAATCACTTCCAGGCACACTCGAAAGACTCGAAACTATGAATTGGAATGGTAAACATACCTCAAGTATCCTAATAGATTCTTCAATAAGAGATTCTGCATCTTTTCTTTTTCCTTGTACAATTAGCACCTAGGAGCAAAAACGAATTATTTCCATACGCTGCTATTTTGTTGAATTGCTTTTGTAACATTGTGGCAAGAAACAAATCAGAGTTTAGAGGATAAATTGGTTCCACCGTAAAATACATAACCTTTGCACGATTACTAAAGTAAATCATCCCTTCTGCAATGACAAGGGTTGGCATTTGCCACATATGGAATCGCTTAGGATGTACTATTAAGTTTCAGGAGTATGCCTAGCAGGCAGCGTGCATCAAATGTTACAAATTTTCACTCATGCATAATGATAGATTTACTTTTTGTGGCTATGATATCTGATTATGAAACCATGGGAAAAACTCACTACTCATCACTGTAGATGATAGGGATGCAAGTGGGCATGCCCACAAGCCCATATCTAGTTAAAATTTTGCTGGTAACCCGCAAATATCTGCAAAATTTGAATTAATTTTGATCCTCACGGGTACCCACTTGCATCCCTAGTAGATGAACAGTGTCATATGTACAGACAAAGTCCAAGGAAATTCTGCATAACAATGTCAGACTTGCTAAAACTACACGAGGTACCTTCACTGCCCAACTTGATGATGTTCAGTGTGCAGAAATTTATGATTATGCTAATAGAAAAGGTGGCAGCCGCTACATGCGAATTCCCTACACATGACACAAGCTACATTAAAGGCCCTCGTTCTTTTGAGAAGGCACAAGTTACTTAAGAGGGTACATAGTGTAGGGTAAGAGACTGGACTAAATTGATACACTAATCGATAGCAGGATAGCAAATAGACATTATAGCCTGAGCAATAGAAGTAACTCAAAACTAATAACTAATAAATGAACAACAATATAGTAGGACTAAATTGATGCCACTGCTGCATGTGCTAACACTTGCTGCTGTGGTCTCAACCTGGACTCTTAACAATTATGTACGTAGCACCCACTTGCACAGGGTCCAAGTGTCC
Source organism: Zoysia matrella (assembly GCA_001602295.1). NCBI lineage: Eukaryota > Viridiplantae > Streptophyta > Magnoliopsida > Poales > Poaceae > Zoysia > Zoysia matrella. Next base: position 65,861 of record BCLG01000103.1, read on the forward strand.
AACCACTTTGGGTCTTTTGTATGCGACCTTTCCTTGCATTTCTGCAAGAGGCTGTTTCCAGGGCTTGAACCTGTGACGTCATGGTCACGAGGCAACAGCAAGACATGGATGTGCTATGATTTCAAGAACAGAAGTACGAAGAAAAATCAGTATATTAAGCAGCAAAAGAGCAGTAACACCCTATGGGGTTGGGAAGATGACATGTCACGTATGGAGGGCTGCTCTGAAGTACATAATAAGAAAACATAACAGTAACATTTTAAGAGTACCAGGATAGTCTACCTTGGCTAGAAGGTACATTGTGCTCGAATATTCCTGGTGGCCAACCCCCATAACACGCCCTTCAATCTACGGATAGCAATTAAATATGACAAATTTTATACTTTGAAAAGAGAATGACATAATTGACACTTCACTGTTCGTATTCATGAATCCTATCGAACAGGTTACAGGTAGTAAAAAGACTGGTGGTGCAGGGTTAAAGTGAGGCCAGCACAATGATAAAAAAACAAACAGGTACAACTTCTTTCTAAGTAAAATAATGCAAGCTTAACTAGTATTGATATGAACTTTACTTTTCTAATAAATACCACTTACAAAACATAGGAATTACAGATTTAAAGACAATGTATGTAACACATCAAAGAAGCTTGCGCAGGAAAGTCAAGGAGACACCTTCAGAGCACGCTGCAAAAAGAAAAAAGAAACAAAAGAGGCATAAGAGGTGAATTTAAATTAAAAGGTGTGAAAAACAAAGAAGTTCACACAGCAATTTACTACTACAATGATTGATAGTTCATTAACCCTTCTCATATCTATTCAGTAAATTTTATTCTGCGTGACTGTTAGTGCTGCATAAAGCCAGAAGGATGACAGCTCAAATTGCTAAATTGCAGACTAAAGCCCCAAAATTTTGCTAATGTTTCCCGCAAGAATAAACAGCATAATAATATGGTATCGATTCAAGAATTAATTAATCAATACCTCAGTTTAGCTAGGTATATCACATACCTACAAATTATTCATAGCAACCTGCTACGGCCCCATTTGGAACACAGGAATTTCAAAGGAATCAGTTTAATTTCGCAGGAAAACTGCAGGAAATGGGAAAAATCCCACGTTCCAAACAGGGCCTACATGACATTAGAAAGAAAAACACAAAACTTTGGAATGGTCAAGGCAGCTAAATTATTCAACCAAAACTAACGAATAAAAAGACTAATGGGACCATGAAAATATACCTCATAACATGCCTGGGCTTGAGAAAACCTGTGTTGAAGATGATAGCATATTCCAAGACTATGCAATGCAGTTCCAACCCTACAGTAAAATACATTTGATAGAATGATGGAAAAACTAAGATGATAAATCGGTATAAAAAAAACACAAAAATATACATGAGACATCATGGTCAAATGTTCCAACAGATGTGACCAAGCATAGAAAAAATAGATAAAATTTTATTTATGAGATATATTTCAGCAAGCATCTGCCTGTAGCCAACATCAAGTTAATGCTTCATATCTAAGGATTAGGGTTCCTAGGTCTATATAAAGAGGGGAGATGTGTACTGTAAGGCAGGCAAGGAAGAAGACTAGGTCTCTCTATTAATGTGCCGTGGGTTGAGGCGCCGGCACCATTCCACAACAAAGTTCGAACTACGTAAGATAATGGTGATGAAGCCAAAATGATGTCTGCATTGTACCGTATATCATCAAATCCAAATGATTCCTCTAGGATTTCAATTGCTTCCAAATAGAGTAGCTCAGCTTTCTCATACTCTTTCCTCAATCTGTAAAACTCTGCCTGCAAGAATTTAGAAATACAAAATTTTCAAGGAATGTCATATTGATTAATGTCACATAAGCTTATCGATGGACAAAACAATCAAGGTGTACCTTTACCTAGCAACTTCGAGCATTTGATTGGACATACAGCCAAAAAAAACAATAACTAAATAAACTTATGTGTCATACAAACTTAAGAACAGAGCTATGACATCGTACAAACACATAGAATTATAAAAGAATCTGAACCACACTACCAGATTCAATAACTAGAAGCCAAAGATTAGATCAATGATGAAGAATATGTAAACTTCGGGCTAACATGTACAAGCTAAATACTGCAGATTTTCAATTCGGAAGATAAATAACTGATGAACCACTTCAGTCCTCAATACTCGATATAATTAGTCTAACTTTTACCAGATTGTTAAGCGCTGAAGCAACATGTGGATCTCTCAGTCCAAATCCTTCTTTGGCCTCCCGTAGGGCTGCCTGGAATAACTTTTCAGCTTCATCCAGTTGTCTCTACAAGATGGATAGAAAAGTGAAGATTAAAATCAGAATTAAAAGAGCCTCAAGATTCACCCATCACTTCCTCGATCGCTCAAATAACAATAACAAAGCCTTTTAGTCCCAAGCGAGTTGGGTTAGGCTACATATGAAACCGACAAGAACCTCAAGAACAGTGACAAGAACCTCGGTCTATCATATGCCAAGCAAACATTGAGGTGTTAGAATAGCTGAACTATGTTCCAAAATTAAATTTCTAAGTAACAACTCCATGCAATAACTGTATAAAACCTAGGATATAGTTCATGTTGAAGATAATTCGTCGGAATTTGCAGACATTTAGATGTTGTCAGGACCAAGAGAAATTAGTAACTGAATAGCAAGAAACTCATTTGGGCTATACTATAGTGAAAAATAATGGCTTCGTATTTAAAGTGCATTAAAATGAAGTTCCAAAATATGTATTCCTGCCAATTTTTATATATGACACTGGTTATTCAATTTTCAACTAGTCCATGTCATATATAACAAATTGTTGGGGGTACTTATCAGAAGTTACTAATGCCAAGCATTATAAAAATTGTTCAATATTAATATGCAGGATGACCTAAAATCTCCATAGTATGATATGAAAACACCAAATGCCAAATGTTGAAATTAAAGTTTTATACACATTAGATTTTATATTCCCTATAGTTAAAGGGCCTTTGTGCCTATTGTAATATGTACAAGTTACCCATTGGGCTGTGCAATAGAGGAAGTTGTCCATTTGTAACATGGTATAAGAGCTAGGCTATGTTTTTCTTCTTCCTTCTCTGCCCCTCCCAAGCACCGCCACCGCAGCCCCGCACACCCATTAGCATGTCGCGCATCTTTGTGCCTCCTCTCGATGAGGGCCCCTGCATCACACCGCCATGCGCCATCTCCCCACAGCCACATGCGCCATCATATTCTCTGCCCTGCCCGAGATCTGGCTCCGCTGCAAGCACCGACCATGGCTCCTCCTTGCTACAGGCATAAGTGACTGAATGCCCACCTTATCTGCTCTTCAATCCAAAAAAAAAAGAAAAAAATGGCTACTTTCTGTCTGTGCATCCACCATGAGTTTGAGGGGAATGTTAGATACTTTATATTTCCCTATAGTTGGAGGGTCTTTGTGCATATTGTAATATGTATAAGTTGCCCGTTGGGCTGTGTAAGAGAGAGCTGTCCATTTATAATAATACCCACAGTTCCAAGTCCAAGTCCAGCGCCAAACATGTAATGAATAGTTTCAGAAAATCAGACACATACAGAAAAAAATAGGTAGCTTCTGTAATATGCCTTCTGCATATTTCTTAGGTTTAACATGTTGAGAAAAAATGGGCAACATATATAACAAAAGAACTCCCTCAGAAACTTGATAGACCCAAAAATTATCTCAAGCGAACTAGGGATAATGTGTTACTTGCTTTCTGAAAATAATCACGCGCATTATCAGTGAAGAGTCTCCATTTGATTGTGTGTTCATTTGAGATAACTGAGCCATCTTCAATCTTTTGTAGACCAGTAGCATTTCTCTCAGTTTGCTCACTTGCTGGAGCTGCTAGACTAACTGAGTCTTCCTGAGCTAATGCAGAGCCGCCGCTCAGACCAATAAAAAAGGCTGTAATTAGAGTAAAATTAGTATTGCAAAGCATAAATATGAAATTAGCTTCAGAAGGACTTCCAACTGAAATCCTAATGTGTTTCACAGTAGGGGCACAAAAAAATAACACATGCATGCATATCAGCATATGTAAGTGTGAGGTTGCAACACATATGTACATAGCTCCCACCGGTGGTAAAGAGCGAGTTGTAAAGGCACGACCAGGGATCAAACATGTTTTTGAAATCCAAGGAAACAAGAGGAGAAAATGAGGGGTAAGTCATTAAATTCATTTATTATGAAGGTGCACACGAACATCAGCTATATAGCTACGCAAGAAGGCTATTACCTGATTTTATTTATTACAGTTGTACTAAATAATCCAAGCAAAATATGAATCCTAGAAAAAGGAAAAGAAAAAAAAAACTGCATATCAATCTTGTTGCCTGAGTTAGATGCAACAGCACATTTAATTCCGAGCACTCACAATAGTCATACAGAACATGAGGTCACGTGTTCGAGTCTTAGAAACAGCTTCTTGCAGAAATGTATGGAGAGGCTATGTCCAAAAGACCTAGAGTGGTTGAGCCTTCCCCGGAACCTGTGCAAGCGGGAGCTATGTGCACTGGGTTGCTCTTTTTTTTTCGCTTGCAATAGCCATACAACAAATACAAGAGGCACATTTAATCCCTTGCATTCAAAACAGTCATATAATAATTAAAAGAATACACGTGTAAAATGAGCTTGTAAACAATTGTACACAAATTCCTTTGAATTGCACTACCAGTAACCAGCATACAAGGAAAAAACAAGATGCAAGGACTTGGAGGATTAATATATGAAATTGTCTACCTGCTTGTCCAATAAGTATAGCACCAACAGTTGAACCGAACTTCTGATGCCAGCTATAACTGAAATTATTGTCACTTGTAAAACCTGAGGGGAAAAAGTGCTTTGTAAGTGTTATTCACAAAAGGAAATTCAAGCAGTGTTAGTTTTAACTGTACATGAAATTAAAAACGTAACCTACATTGTTTAGCAGCAGCACATAGAAATTCATCAACTCAAGTAGTAAAGAAAATAAATGAAACTACATAAGTGCTTCAACAAATTTCCACAAATTCTAAGTAAATTGAAGAATGATGTTGTTTAAAAGAATTCATTCCTCAAGCTTAAATCTATAGCAGGGATACAGTTGGATTCGAATAGCCTAACCTTGTCCTTCCATTTTTTATCCTTTGGATCCTGAGTTGCCTTTGGATAGTATGGTATGAATGTGAATGCGGAGTCTCATTAGCATAGATATAACATTGGCCAACAATATTTCATGTCCACAATGCAGAATTAAAGGTTCATCAATCATAATAACTCAAAAACATCTGATTGTGCTCAGAATTTTGTCAGCTTAACTCTGAATACAGAAAGACACAAATAAACAAAAATTATCATATGTGCTGATATCTAGATATCCTAGGTCCAATAACATAGATCCATCACAGGGCAACATCACAACTATTTCTTCCACCTGATGTCCAGATAGGTGTCCCAATCCAATTAAATTTATCTAACTCTAGATGCTCCGAGTTAGATTTCAAAACCCACTTCTAACTGGGCTTGTCGTTTGGTCAGGAAAATCTCAACTGTCCTAAATGACTACACATCAAGTCATCTGTCCCAGCTTTGTGTTTGCTCCATTAACAATATCCACAGTTCTTATCCACTAAGGAGACAAATAGTTGACCAGAAGAGTAACTAACCTCCCAATTTTTCTAGAAATGTTTTGAAATTCAAATTGGATGTAGAAAACCAAAAATACTAACAAAAACACTACTGCTAGTATAACAAAAAAAAAAACAAAGTTTCAAAGCCCATCACTTGAAATCAGGCTAGCTGAGTTTCGGCCCGTTTAAGTTTTCAATCAATCGCATTCGAGTACCAACGTTTTTTGATTGGTAGCCAAATAGGATGAAATCCTTCATTTAATTCCTTCACAGGAAGCTAGGAGTAGGAGCACTAAATAGGACAACAAGAATATGGTTTAGAGTTTGAGCGGAAAAGCTTAATCCAAAACAATTCACAGCAGCCAAGATACTATAATTCACAAAGAACATCAACTGTGTTCGATATGTTTTCCTTTTGGGTGATTTCCAAAATGTTACAACGACATCAAATTACATAGGCAAACTTTATCATGATGAGTTGAATGTGAAAAAGAATGCAGGAAAGCAGATGCCTAGTCGTAGTGACAATAGAACTTGATATCAGGGCATGAGCATTAGCTGCACGTCACTCCTAATATGGATGCAACCAGGCTACCCGCTGCCTAACTACAGAGTTCTCATTTTAATTTTTCTAACAATATACACAGCAAATCAACATCAGTGATAGGCACTGTGTCCGCTGGCTACCCGGCTGAAGCGAATTGCTTATACTAACGAGATCTATGCGTGCTCCACAGAGTAGAATCTACACTCACCGGCTCGGAAGACCCCGAGAGGCGGCTCCACGCGCTCGGGGGTAGAAAAGGCGAAGGGCCGCGATGGCGCGGACAGAGCGGCGGCCGCGGGTGCGTAGAGGTGGTGAGTAGCTCGGTCAAGATGGATGCGCTGGGGGAGGTGGCCGAAGAGGAGGAGGCGGCGGTAGGCGACAGCCATAGCGGGCGGCCGAGGCCCGACGACGGAGTGAGGCGGCGGAAGCGCTCCGCCGCCCGCGTGTGTGGAACGACGATTCGAGGGAGACGGTGTCCCGGGGAATTCGAGGGGCGTAAAAATCGACAGGGACCCCAAATGGTACGGTAAGATCTTTTTTACTGTCCGTATTGTCAATCTTTTTTACTATTTTAAATTTATTATTTAACAAATATAAATATAGTTGTCTTGATATAGATGACAAAGTTTTATAAATATATACTCTAATCTCAAAAAGAAGTTATCGATATGGTCTTCAAATCATAAGTGTGACCCTTATTATCTATAAAATATTTAATAAAAAGTAGCATCAGTATACTTTTAAGAAAATATTTTTAAAACAAATTATTTCTAATTTTGTAACTTAATAAATTTAAAATTATTCTAATTTCTATTGACAATGTTTAATTAAAACATTGCGTTCAAAGCTACTATTTTTTTTACTAAAGTTATAAACGGAGAAAAGATTGAATCTTAATCTTATAGTAATCAAAAGCATTTTTATGAGATAAAACAATTTAAATTATTTAAATATACACTTTTATAACATATAAATATCTTTAATTGTAGCATATATTTGTAAGACATAGAAGTAAAATAAATTTATAAAAACTTGTCTTATATCTTTTGGAATAGTTATATTGAATTTAAAGCAAAAGTAAATTTGATTTAACAAAATAATTACAGTTAATTTCTTATATTTATGCCATTATCCATGTGTACTACCACATAATCCCTCTATTTTCTAAATTATTGTTTACTATTGATTTTTAATATCATCTTTGACTATTAAACTTATCTAAAAAATTAATTTAAATATGTAAAATTTTAAGTTGTGATTCAAATAATTTTAATGATAAACCAAATTATAATATATGAAATTTATAAAAAAATAAATATGACCATAGTCAAAAATTTATGTTAAACATAGAAAAGTTAGAGCTATGGCACGATCGTTTATGCCTGCTCTCATCGAGCAGAAACACGTCCCTATCTTACTGAGGAAATGATTTTTTTCTTTTTCCTAATATTTACCGTTACATTTTAATCTGATGGTTAATATTTTTGAGTGACGTGGCGTAAGGAGAGGGTTGACAAAATGCTTGCGTTTTAATATATAAAAATCGGTTTGGTCGGATTTCGTGAAAAACTGTAAAAACTGTTGCAATAAATTATGAAAATGGGCTATAAATATAAAAATTGAATTTTAGAGTGAAATTCATTCCAATCTACCGTTCGATTTTTTCGATTTAATTGGTTTTGAATGGTGTTGCCAATTCACAAGCTGATCCTGAGTAATCGTGTTAGAAAAGAAATATCAAAATGTCTATTGAACAAGAGCACAACAAACTTCAAAATAAGAAATTTTTTCAACTTGTTGTAATGCACGCCTTTAGCCCATCACTACCGCCTTTAGCCCATCACTACCGCTCTCTATCATTCCAACATTGGCTGGTTTGAATTTTGAAACCAAAATTGCATGGAGCTATTTTGACTCGAGGTAGAATTTTAAAACCAAAACTACATAACATCTTGGGTTCTTGGCATCGAGAATTGCATGAACTATTTTAACTCGAGGTAGAATTTCAAATTCGTTTTGTGGGATAATATTTAGTTAAAATGAACTACTGGTTCAAAACCCCTTAAACATATAATCAATATATAAAGTACATCGAGAAATGCATGGAACTATTTTGACTCGAGGTAGAATTTCAAGTTAGCTTTGTGGGGTAATTTTTGGTTATATTGAACCACTGATTGAAAACCCTTTACATATATTCATCAATATATAAAGTAAATCACACATTTATTGCTGGCTGTTCCAATGATGTCGCGATAATTACTGATCAATAGTACATTACTGCATACTATAGAACTATCGACTCATAATTTTCTTGTCCACTTTTATCTACTCATCATCCATAGCTAATTTAAGTAAGTGAAAATGAACGTGGTGCAGCGTCAATTCCCAAAGCCCTACTAATCTCCCTCGGTGTCTTGATTTTTTTCTGATGCCTTTTGTACCGATCCGACACCCATCCCTTCTACTCGGCGGAGAGAATCACATATTGCCCCCGTATTTTAATTGTTAATTAATTAGTACAGAACTACACTAACAAATATTACTACTTCCATTCTAAAATATAAGTATTTTTAAGTTTGAATAAGGTCAAAATCTTTTAACTTGTACCAATAATATCTAGAAAATCACATAATTTTTAATATAAAATTTAATTTTTATGAAAGTTTCTTTAACGATGAATTTAAAAAAATATAATTTTTATATGATAACACATTATTAATTATCAAAGTGATAAAAGTTTGACTTTTACTAAACCTAAAAATGCTTACTCTCTCTGTTTTTTAATTGATATCACTGTTGACTTTTAAATTTAACTTGACTATTCGTCTTATTCAAAAATTTAAGAAATTTTGATGAATTTCATATATTTTTATATAATTTGATTTATCATTAGAGTTATTTGAATCACAACTTAAAATTTTACACACTCAATCAAATTTTTTGAATAAAATAAATAGTTAAAGTCGACGATATTATTTTAAAAACGGAGAGAGTATATTTTAGAACTAACCGAGTAACAATTAAAATACAAAAGTAGTAACACGGACCTATATATTGAGAGGACGTCGACAGAGTCAGATCTAGCGGGGGCATGGAGTGGGGGTTGGAGCTCATGCTCGCTAAGGGACGATGAGCGATTGACTGGTGGAAGAGTTGCTGGGGTTTGCTCCCCTCCGGCTGGCTCTACCATTGACGTCTTACTCTTAGGCATTTTTAGTAGGAATTATGCTTATTCAAAAAATTATTTATACTATAAATTATTTATCTAATTTATCCACATAATTTATTTTTTTATGTCAACAATGTTTGGCAAAATAGCTTATTCAATATGGATTATAGATGGTGGAAAGAGAGAAGTAGTAAAGCTACTATTTGTACTTTATGAATTCTAAGTACGAAATGTAGAAAAGTAATTATATATTATTATGAATATAATCACTTATGGAATTTAAGTGTTTGTTAGAGATCATACCATAAACTGTCATAATCATTAGTAAAATTAGCTGCATAATGTTCACCAAACAGAGCCTTAGTGGATCAAAAGTTGATCATGTTGAACTGAGGTTACACCGCTCAAAGTTTGTAGGATAAGAACTCAAAACCGCTTCGAGGTTGAGGAAGGAAAATCCTCAAATCAAGGCAAAGCTAGGTGCACGCTCCCGAGTGCACTAGCACCAGGGAAAATCTAAATTCCAGTACTGTAAATCTTCACATTTTCACCTCATGTACTATAAATTCCAGTACTGTAAATTCAATTGTCGTGCACCACATAAAAAATATTGTATAGGTAATTTGGAACACTTAGAGATATATTGTGACGAGGACATCACTCCTTTAATACACATAACACTTCTTAAATAAGCATTGATCGAACTCGTGCACGATAATTAAATTTATAGGTGAGCTCGTTACTAAACACATGTCTTTTTTTTTTTTAGAATAGCTTGTTACCTAATGACTTTATCATGATTAGAAACATTGATGAAGGTAAAGGAAAATACAAAAAAGAACTTGGAGTTACTCAAGACTAGCAAGGCAGGTTCAATCTCGGAGGAGATTCAATCTAACTCGGAGTCGAGTTGCCCTCGGGTTCAGGAGCAGTCCACACTAAAATGGACGTTCGGGTCACATACGGGATCCATTTTAAATATTCTAGATATAGATGAAAAGCTAAGAAGATAACCTTTTCAACGGCACTGGTCTCATCCTCAAATTCGACCGGAGTCAGCGAGAATCTCTAAAACAATATGACATTCAGAAACTGCTCTATTGCTATGACACCATCTTTTAGTCTTTGTGCCATGTATCGTTCTTAGGTCTATTAGTATTAGGGTTTGCCTCTAAAGACGTCCTAAAATCTATATAATTAGTAGCCACCATCATTAGAGAGAGATTTTTGCTTAGTTTCATCTGTTATCCAACTGTTATCCAACAGTTTCATCGTTTGATGATTTGTTGGATTCTAACTTTGTGAGTTTAATTCAGATTTTGCAATTGAGTTGCATTTTTTTTTTTCTTGTTTGTGTTCTTTGATTGGCAGGATAGAATTAGCCTTTTTGACGACGTAAATCATGTGTTGTACGGTTGATAATCAAAGGAGAAGTGATGCTGCGATTGTGAGTTTCGAATCATGTTGATTTGAAGCCGAGTTGATTGTGTGTCACATCTTCACCAAACCTGACGGAAGATCGAGAACCACATATACATCAAGTAGTAATCAGAGCTTCAGGTATACTATCAGGTTCACATCTATCCTTGTAAAATTTGCATTCATCCTATTGTCCACAGGAAATCCGCAACAAAAAAAAAAGTAGATCGTTAGGTATTACTTTATCCAAGCTGTGTTTAGCTTTTGTATAATTTTATTTTAGAGTCTGTAGTGTTGAATTTGTGTCTTTAGTTTGTGTTTTAGTTGCTAGATTTTGAAATCTTTTTGCATCCAATCAATCTATTATCCGTGTTCATATATATTATATTGCATAAAAAAATTTTTCCACCCACCCATCTCTTGGTTCAACCACTAACAGATCTCTAGCATCCAAATCATCTATTCCTAAGCTTCCGTCATAAAATCATCTATAAAATTTGCATCCGATTTCCAATTCAAAACTCTTTTCAGCCTTTACCAGATATCTAATATGGAGGTCTATTATTAAAATAGTTATAACTTTTGTTTTTTTACTCCAAATTAGAATATAACTACTTTTTGAATATCTATAGAAAATTTTCCAACCTCTGACAGCCCTAGATTCAATTATTTCAGATCAAAAGTTTCTGTTTTTACGCTCTGAAGTTTTAGTACTGATTTAATAGAAATTCAAAATTTTCTCCATGCCATATTTTTTATCATATTGATCTGAAATTTGATAGTGTACCATATTTTGTGCTTTTTGTTCAGAGAAAAATATCATAAAAATAAAATAAAAAAATTTGAAGATTTAAAAGCCAAAAAATAACTTTTATTGATTTTTCAAGTGCTGAATAGTTTTTTGATTTTTGAAGCCTTATCATTTGTGTCGTTGCTGCACTTTGATATCTTTATTCATATTCTTGTAATATCTGGATTTTTAGAAGATTGGATCAGCAACTAGAACAAAATACTTAGAATATTTATTTAATATTGCTATCTGTTATAAAATTATGTTTCACTAATACATTTTCAGCCCTTCAAGCTCCACATATTCACCTCTATTCAGCACTATATTTGACCTTGCAATTGTGACACCACTGATTTCAGATTTCTCCTACCACTAGTTACACCATCCTTTGCTTTGCTTTGGTAAAAACCTTGCAAGAGTTCGGTAAGGTGTTTTCTTTTGCGAAATTTTCATCACTCATCTCACTGTAGTTGTAGAAATAATATTTTGCGCTGCTTATGTGCTATTTTTCTAACCATGACAAGAAGAAAAGGAGCTGAATATAATTTGAGTAGTATTTTGCAAAGACTCTTAGATAATATCAATGCAACCTTTAAAAAACACAATGAGTATGTGTACAATATGTTAGAAAGTTTTGAAAGATGTAATTCACCTTAGAGAGATGTCGCATATGATAAAAAAAGCATGAGGTTCAGACCATTGCTATATCATCTCCTTCTATGAGTAATTATATTCTTTCATCTCTTACTTTATATGATAGTTTAGATTCTATTACATATATTGCTTGGGAAAGAGAGATGAATAATCTATTTAGATAATGACATATGGGTGAAAGGAGAAAGCTTTTGAATGTTGCTAGTGCATTAGTTGATAGTGCTTTAACTTGATGGTGATGTTTATATATGACTAAAAAATTTACTCGGACATAGAGTGATGCTAAAATTTTAATGAGAGAAACTTATGTTGATACATCCTCTGAACCTATGTTTAGTTGTGATGTGCACTCTTTGGAGGAGGAGCTGTCTAGTGTACCTCCTATTGTAACTAACATTTTGCAGAAAATTGAGATCAAACAAGAAGATAAGAGTGATACATACGTGGAGAAAGAAGAGATATACAATATTCTATACATAGCCCAAGATGAGACTGATCATAACATGCCAAAAGAACTTTCACCCATTCGAGTGAGTGAGCACAAAATTGATTTGATTCTTGAAGCAACTTTACTAAATTATGCTACCCAAGAGAGCAAACCGAGGACGACTTGGCATCAAGAAGGGGAGAATGATGAGATTATGAGGATCTTTAGACCAATAAGTGATTGCATTCAAATACCCCCGTGGCCTCAACTTTTTTATGCATGTCTTGAGGCATGGTGAAGTCAAGATTTGAAGCCGTACGTTAGAGAAGAAGATGAGCTTGAGTCGAGGACGACTCTGATTCAAGAGGGGGAGGATAATGAGGACATCCTTTCATTAGATAAACACAACGCTTCTCCATTTATTATAGATGGTAAAATCACAAGAGCTCATGTACGACAACTAAATTTAGAGGAGAGCTTGTTCCTAAACACATATCTTCTTTTCTTTGAGAATAGATTACTACCTAATAACTTTATTATGATTAAGAACATTGGAGAGGGTCAAAGAAAGCAAAAAGAAGGATTTGAAGATGCTCAAAATCAGCAAGGCACGTTCAACCCCAAAGGAGATTCAATTCAACTCAGAGTCGAGTTGTCCTCGGATTACAGGAGTAGTCTACACTAAAATAGATACCCAGGTCACATACAGAATCTGTTTTGGATGTTCTAGATATAGATGAAAAGCTATGAAGATCCTTTCCAACAGCGTCGGTCTCATCTCCAAATTTGACCAAAGTCAGTGGGAATTATTAAAACAACAAGACGTCCAAAAATTGCCCTAGTGCTACGACACTATCTTTTGGCCTTTGGGCTGTGTATCTTTCTTCTGTCCATTAGTATTAGGGTTTGTCCCTAAGGACGCCCTAAGCTCTATATTATCAATAGCTGTCATCATTAGGGATAGGTTTTTGCTTAGTTTCATCTGTTATCAAACAGTTTCGCCGTTTAACGATTTGTTGGATTTCAGTTTAATTCAAATTTTGCAATTGAGTTGTGTTTTTCCCTGTTCTTGCTTGTGTTCTTCGATTCGCAGGCTGGCATTTGCCTTTTTGACAAGGTCAATCGTATGTGCACGGTTGATAACCAGAAGAGAAGTGGTGCTGCGATTGCAGAGTTCAAATAGTGTTGATTTGAGGCCGGATCGATTATGTGTCGCATCTCCACCAAATCGAGAGTTACAACGACTTGATGAAAGATCAGGAAACACGTACACATCACAGTCCAACGAGTCGTAGAATAAAACTCAAAACCGTTTTGAGGTTGACGAAGAAAATCCTCAAATTAAGGCCCTCTTTGGTAGGGATTATGATTATTCAAAAAATTGCTCATACTTTAGATTATTCATGAAAATTACTTATCTAACTTATCCACATAATCAGTTTTTTTATGTCAAAAGTGTTTAGCAAAACAGCTTATCCAATATGAATTATAGATGGTGGGAAGGGAGAAGTGGTAAAAAGCTACTATTTGTACCTTATGAGTGCTAGTAAAAAATATAAAAATGATTATAGGTGATTATAAATATAATCATTTATGAGATTTAAGTGTTAGGTAGAGATTATAGCATAAGCTATGATAATTAGCAGCAAAAGCAACTCCATAATCTCCACCAAACGGGGCCTAAACTTAGCGAGCAGGTAGGTAGCCTGGGGCAAAGCTAGGTGCACCCTCCCGAGTGCACCAGCACCAGGGAAAATCTAAATTTCAGTATAAGTCTTCACGTTTTCAGCTCATTGCACCTATTAATAGTAGGGTCTTTAAATATATCGCTAGCGTCACCATTGCAGGCAGCCCAACAAGCTGGACCAACGATGATGACAGCGCACAAAAGGGAAGGCTCACCAACATTGCCCTGGAAACCAAGCGTGAGAGCGCACTAGGCAGTGCAACGTCAAATGCTCAGTGTAACGACCAAGATTTCTTACTTTTCGATAACACCCGATCTTACGTAACATTGCCCAATCCAAGAGATTGGCAAATACGACATCACAAATGATCAATCAACAAACCATAACTAACTTCTAATATCAACTTTGACCATTCTCCCTCCCGCAGCCCACTAGTCCCAGCGCCCCTTCCTCTCTCTCTCACCGGCCGCTCGACCCCATGCGTCATTGTGAGCACCAGCTCTCCCCAACCACCGTGCCGCCCTCTTCACGACAGTTGGCCGAACAGAGCTCGATTTCTGTGGGATTTTAGCCCCATCTGCGCCCATCCTCATCCCCTTCCTCGCCCGCCCCTTCCTCGCCCTATAAAAACCCCTGAGACCACCGCCTTTTTCCCCATCTACAGCCACCACCCTAGCTTGCCGTCGCCTCCCCTCCAGGAGCCGCCTCGGCCACCGCTAGCACAGTGCCGAGCTTCCCCTTACCGCGCCTCGTCTGCCCGACCGCTTTCCGCCCCAAGCTAGTGCTTGGTGGCTTGCCACGCCATTGAATCTCCTCCGCCGAGCCTCACTGCAGCGCCCCTCTCTCTAGCCTTCCCCGACACCGACAACCTCGTGGGTAAGAATCTCCGCGAGCTCTTCATCAATTTGGGCCCTTAGATCCTTGCACCAGAATGCCGAAAATGGCGAGCTCCGGTGAGCCCATCCATGGTGCCACCGCGCCGGCCGGCCACTCGACCGCTGGATCCCTAACCGATGGCTGAGATTAAATCTAGCAACCCACTTCATTATCTCGTCCATCCAAATCTAAAACGACGCTCTAGATTTAATCAAGGTTTCCTGCATGAAAAATAAATCAAATTCCTTTACTGCATCAGCATTGCATCATGATGACATCATCAGAAATTTTAATTAAAATAAATAGTAACCAGAGATGATAATTACAGATTATTTTCACTAATAACATAGTTATTAATAATAATTAAAATAACAATTATACTGATAATAATATTGATTATAATACTTATTATTCTAATTATAAGACCAATATTTATTTTATAAAAAATACAATAATACTAATGATTTTAATTATAGTAATTACCATAATATTTATAGTGATAAATACAATAAATAATAATAATAAATATAATATTTTTTAATATTAATAATGATAATAATAATATAATTATAATAATAATGGTGAATATGATAATCATATTAATAGTACAATATGACCATAATAATATTTATATCACTAATGAGAATATTAATAATGCCACAATAATAATAATAATAGTAATAATAATAATAATATTTATAATGATAATAAAAGTATCATTTATAATTAAATCCTTTTAAGTTTTGTAAATTATAAAATATTTCATGCCAATTAATAATCTCCATTTTAAACCCTAAATTTTATAAATTAATATATTTTTATTTTCAGATTTAGTAATTTACAATTAGGTCCTCAGAACTTAAGTTTAATTACAGATTAGTTCTTGAAACCCTATAAACACTATAACGTTTAAGCCGTAACTCCGATTTAAACGAATCTTACGGCAAAACGATCGTATCGAAATAACCTATGCATTTATGACAACATCCTATTGATTCTTTTATGTTGTATGCATAGTTGTGATTGAATTGTGTTTCTTTATCTGTCTTGTCTGCGCGTTTAGATGAATACGCTTCGGGTCTGCAGTACGAGGACCTCAAGAATCAGCAAGATTATGGAGCAGCAATACTATTACAAAGGCAAGTGTCCTTGACCATCTTGTCTCTATTTTCTAAAATCTCTATCTTCTAGATAGCATGCTCGTGTCAAATTGATTGCACACCTATTGTTAGGGTTTACCTAGTCTATCCTTATTATGCCTTGTCACCCTAGTTTACTATTTTGTTGGATTAGATTATATGTTTAGCTTGTTGTTGTCAGGATGGGTGATACTAACTTGATTTACCACCATTTTATCTACGAGGATTACTGGGTTATTTAATAGCAACATAGAGACTAGTGATTTGAGTGATATAGTTTATGTAGGGCTGTGTGCGGGGTTACCAACACTGTCTCTTGGTGTGTTATATTTCTAAACCTAAGGATCGGTTTGTGGAGTGACCACTCATGTGTAGCTGTACAACCACGAGCCAAGTATAGGTGCTGGCTGGTGTAGTAAGTGGTGGTGACAATTTTGTGCGTGCCAGCTGGTGGAGCGGGGAAAGCGGGTTACGCCTGGAGAGAGATATGTAGGGAAGTGAGGCTTACTCCTGGAAATCATCTGGCACAAGAGGGAGCCTTTCCCAAGTTACGGTTACTGACTAATTAGGTGAAACCTTAATGGGTACGTACAAGCTGGAGGAAGCCATAGAAAAGCTTTGAAGTGATCTCCTGGCCCTGACCCAAAGGAAGTGTGCGAGTGCACAGCTGACACAGGTGTAATAGAGATTCTTAGTCCACCTGAAAACAAAAAATGAAATCACTTCTCGTGGGGAATATGTACAACCTATGCAGAGTTAAAACTGTCATAACAACCGTGCTCATGGTCATGAGCATTGCATGGACCCTCACATGATTAGTAGGATTGCTTATAGGTTGGTGATCACAGTGGAAGACTGTGATTGGTGCTTATGTTGGTGCTACAACCGGGTAGGCTATAGGAATGTTTGTCTATAGGTGTTCGATGTCTATCACTTAGTAAATAAATCTTTAATAGGAAGTGTGTCTTTATGATGTGCTTTTATGTAAAAGAATTCTATATTGCCTTTGCCTTGTTTGTTGCCACATGTCATCTTTTCTCACACTTGCTGAGTTCATCCCGTACTCAACCTTACCTTTATAAATAATGCTCAGTACAAGAAGAAGTCTGAGAGAACATTGAAGACCTTGGAGCTGAAGTCTAGGCGAGCTATCTCTTTGGTCAACTGCCTGCAGAAGCCCAAGACGTTTTAGTTGTTTTTCGCTGCTTTGGTTTGTAATAATTTCTAAGATTCTTAGTCATTCTTGTAATACATTAATTTCAGTATATTCGAGACATTGTTCTATTTTACAATTAATAAAGTCACTTTATGTGTGAAATTTGATTCCTGAGCACACATAAAGGGTCACTTGGTTTTAGCTTTAAAACCGAGTGTGACAAAAGTGGTATCAGAGCCATGTTGAATGTAGGACGCAAGTCTAGTTAGAAATGGATGAATTTTAAAGTATATTTTATAAAACATTTGCCTATCTATCATCTCCTTGATTATTTATTCTCTTTTATTTTAAATTAAAAGGTTTTACGCTTGGCCTAACCATTAGCCCGTAAATGTTTCTCTTTGTGCCTAACCTCTCCTAGGCCTTCCATAGCAATTAAGGTAAGATTATCTCAAACTTGTGAAAGTATGCGATGTACTTTTGTTGATTGATTGATTGTGCAAAAAGTGTGTGATCGAGCCATAGCTTCTCCTTGAGTCACCTAAACCCTTCGTTGCGCGTTTGATAACATGGTCAACACAAGAAGAATCATCATCAACCGGAAGCCAAGAACAAGAATTAGTGTCGAAGACTTTCTTACCAGAAGAAGAGAAGTGGATCCACAAGAGAGTTGCAGAGGAAGCCTAGATGTCATCATATTGTTGATATGCTTGCTTGAGTGGCTTGATTGTTTGAAATCCTTGAGCCTACCCTTATCAACATGAAGATCGTCATCAACGATAATAACTGAAACACCAAGATTTTCCGTAGAAGACCTTGTCTCAAGTTGTTCGGATCCAAGGAGAAAAGGAAGCACTGATAGTCAATCTGATTGTATGTGTGTTGTGTGCATCCTTTCTTTGATCATACCTCATCATAGATGCAAATAAAGAAATAAACAAACAAACAAATAAATAAAAGAACATGCCTGCCGATTCAGTTAAACCCTCATTGAAATATTATTAAATTGGTACCAGGCCGTGCTGTGGTACCAGGGGGAGAGTGACGCCGAGTCCGACGATGCCACGGCGGTGTACCGCGAGAGCATGGAGAAGCTCGTCGCCAACGTCTGGGAAGACCTTGCGATGCCGCAGCTGCCGTTCATTCAGGTGATGGTCGAATTCAGAACACAAGTGTGTTGGGTCGATTAGTTATTTTCCATTGCTTATGGAAGACTGCTCTTATTTTAACTAGTACCGTTATTGTGCTAACGCTATGGTTTTAAAAAAATATTAACTTAAGAAAATAATATATTAATATTAAAATTTGAAGTTTCTCATTCTTCATTATTAATATTAATATTAACTTAAAATAAATTTGTTTTGTTTTTCAACAGCTTTCTTTGGATTTTATATATTTATTTCGTAGTTGTATTTGTTAATTAACAATGATCTTTGTGAGCTCAAAGATCTCGGAGATCTGGATCCGTTAGATTTGTAATGAGTATTTGTGGGGAGATTTTATCCATCAAATTTATAAAAAAAAAACAACTTTAAATATAATTTTCTATTTACACGTAATCTAACTCATTTTTGTTTGAGATATTTTGTCACGCGTACATATCAAGAAATAAGTGAATTCTAAATATATAGGACATATAAGTGACCTACCGCTGCTCGTGCTAACCTTACGATTTAAGAAAAATATTAATTTAAAAAATATGTTAATATTAAAATTTAAAGTTTATCATTTTCACTATAAATTACCAAAGCGCTAGCATACAATTTTTTAATAAAATATGCGAGGTGTCAACGCACAGTTGTTAGTCATTAAAATAGCAGTGAAATATGAATAAAATCTAAAAAGTAGAGATAGAGATTAAAAAATAACAAATCCATTGAAACTAATAAAAAAACTAAAAGGAAAAGAGTCAACTTGGATGCGCTGCCCACACGAGATCACGGCGTCCCGTACCACATTTCAATATAATAGAATGAGTTTGTTTTGTTTTTCAACAACTTTTTTTTAATCTCATATATTTGTTTCGATTAGTTATGTTTTTTAACTAAAAAGGTCTACGTGGATCAAAGATTTGAGAGATCCGAAAAAGCTCATCCGTTAGATTTGTAAAGGGTGTATGTGAAGAGATTTTATCTGTCAGATTTATAAGAAAAGATAATTTTGGATGTATTGTCCGTGTGCACGTAGTTTAATCTATCTCTGCTGAAGATATTTTACCGTGTGTACGTAGAAAAGAAAAACTATGCTTTTTAAAGAGTGATGATGAAGATTTTTGTATCACATCTGTGTATGAATGATATTAAACAGGTGGCTCTTCCGTCTGGGAACGTAAGGAACCTTGAGAAAGTGAGAAGTGTTCAGCTTGGTCTTGACCTGCCCAATCTTGTGACTGTCGATGCTATGGGTCTGCCATTGAAGGAGGATAATTTGCATCTTACCACTGAGGCGCAAGTGAAGCTTGGAGAAATGCTTGCAGAAGCCTACATCAACAACTTCTTGACATCATGAACTAGATCACAACCATAGTGTGCAACAAAACGGACACAGGAGAAATATTGTTTCCTGCACAACCCTTTATTAGATATTATTTCATTCCTACTTTTTTTTGGCATTTTTGCAGGTCTTCCTATCTCATCGACAAAAAATAAATATGTTTGACAAAGGCATTGCTGTAGAACAAAGTCGACTTGCGCTCTCTTAAAATATAAGAACATTTATTTTCAGGAATAAAATGAGAAGACTCAGATTCATGTATAGAGAAAAACTCATTTTGCAACTTTTCCCTCGATACTGTAATAATACTTTGCGGTTGGTCACAAATGTGGGAATGCTACATCTGTCTTAGCACCGGGTGATGTACTTGATAAATGGTAAACATGAGATGAAAACGTGAAGGCTTCAATTGAAATTTAGACTTTTCCTGCCTAGTTTCGCCTCCAGGTCGTCTTGATACGATACCATGGGGCGGTCTTCTCAGCGCACCGCTCGAGCTCTTTGTTTTTAACACGCTCCTGAATTCATTGTGAACAATTAAAAGATCTAATATTGTACTCCCTCTGTTATTAACTTGTTGTCACTATTGAATTTTAACATCTTTTTACTATTCAACTTATTAAAAAAAGAAATAAGTAACATATTAATGTGTATGTGGTTTCTGATCTTTCATTAGGTAACGGTAACTCTCGATTTAGTGGAGATACGACACACAATCGATTCGGACTCAAATCAACACGATTCGAACTCTACAATCACAGCACCACTTCTCCTCTGGTTATCAACCGTGCAACACACAATTAATCTCACCAAAAAGGCAAATCTCAGTCTGCGAATCGAAGAACACAAGCAAAAACAAAGAAAAACACAACTCAATTGCAAAATCTGAATTAAACTCATAAAATTAGAATTCAACAAACCGTTAAATGGCGAAATTATTTTATAATAAATAAAAATTAATCAAAACCTAAGTTTAATGATGGTGGCTGCTGTTTATATAGAGGTTAGGACATTTTTAGATGACAAACCCAAATACTGATAAGTCTAGAAAACATATATGATCT
Organism: Zoysia matrella; assembly: GCA_001602295.1. NCBI lineage: Eukaryota > Viridiplantae > Streptophyta > Magnoliopsida > Poales > Poaceae > Zoysia > Zoysia matrella. Next base: position 86,931 of record BCLG01000103.1, read on the forward strand.
AAAGACAAAAAGATAGTGTCACAACACTATGAAAAATTCTGGATGTCACATTGTTTTTACGATTCCCCAAGATCTAGAATGTATTTTGGTACGAGATTAAATCTGTAGAAAAGCTTATATTCTTAGCTTTCCATCTATATCTAGAATATACAAAACAGAGTTCGTATACGACCTGAGCATCTGTTTTAGTACAGGCTGCTCTAGTAGTATGACTTGGATTCGAACCCGAGTTGGATTAGATCTACTCCAGGGTTGAACATGCCCTTTTGGTCTTGAGCATTTACAAGTCCTTCTTCATACTTCCTTTTACTCTTTTCAATATTTATAATTATGATAAAGTCATTAAGTAGCAATTTATTTTTAAAGGAAAGAAGACATGTGTTTAGAAACGAGCGGACCTCTAATCTCAACTGTCGTGCTCGAGTTCCATCAATACTAATTTGAGGAGTGTTGTGTGCATCTAAATGAGTAATGTCCTCATCATTCTTTTCTTTTTGTTTTGGAGTCGTCCTTAACTCAAATTCATTATCATTACCTCGACTCTACCATACCCTGCAACATGCATGAAAAGGTGGAGATAACGGGAGTATTTAAATGCAATCATTTGGTGGCTGAAAGGTACTTATAATCTCATCATTCTTCCTTTCTTGATGGCAAGCCATCCTCGACTTTCTCCCTCGGTTAGCACGATTTGGTAAACTTGCTTTCAAAATTAACTCAATCTTGTGCTCACTCACTCGAATGGGTGAAAGTGCTGTAGGTATTTCTTGAGAAATAGTATCATGATACTTCTGCAAATGGTTAGTTACAGGAGCGAACAAATAGCTAGAAAGATCATGAGATGCAAACAAAACATCTTTGCATGCTAAAGCATCACATGAATCATTTTTACCATAAAAATCATCAAGATCAATTTTTTGCCAAAATTTATTTTCTAAATAATCCGCATAATCAGCATCATCACTACCATTCTTATGTGAAGGCATAAACTGTGTTGCTTTAGAAAAACTAGATAAACTTGACATGGCATGATATTTTGTATTTCCATCATCTAATTGGTCATTTATTTTTATCATGCAAAAGAATTTTCAATTTGAGCAAATATAAATTCTATTTACCATAAACACACCTACACACCTCTATGATCATAGTTGCTCGTAACATAAAGATTAGTTCTAGTTAACAAAAGTAATTTAGGTTTAGAAAAATATTATCCTCTTAACAGTGGCAAGGTCATAAAAAGAATCATATCCAATATGACTCACAGTGTTTGGAGAAGATAACAATTTCAGCTCATTATTTTCACATGTAACATGAGTTAAATGTTTAATTTCATCATTAGTGAATGGATAAAATTTAAAATTTAGAAGTATCAAATTCATTCACTTCTTGTTGCATAGAAAGAATAGAAATATCAGTATACAACCTTTCATTATCATAAGAACTAGGGGGCAAATCAAACATTGACAAAGATAAATAGATAAAAGGTGATACTATCGGTTACTTTACAATAGTAGGATAGACAAGAAATTTTAGCACGTCTAAAATATTCTCACCTTTTGTAGATCGATGTTTCATAAGTTTATTCTCATTTTCAGCAATACTTTTTTGGCGTGTTATGATCCGCCTCATCATGGGTAATGCATAGAACATTGTGTGAAATTATGATGAGATATGAAACAATATTACCATATCTTTATGATTCTCTTCTTCGATTCTTTTCTTGCTTATCTTCTCCTTGTGTCTTGATCGTCTTCTTGATTCAAAGCTCCTTCTCCCCCTCGAGTTAGCATCCATCCTAAAAAAAGGTCATCCAAAAAACTTCCTCTTCTCTCAACAAGAGGGAAATAGTGATGCATATATGAATGTATGAATCATAGTCTTTGAGCCACATAAGTAGATTTAACCTTAGAGCTCGAAAGAACGTGATTCAATGGCATGAAGCTCACAATTGCTATGAAAGAGTCTAGAAGCAATCAACTTATATTGCTTATGAGTAACTCTCCCAAGACATGTGCTTGATGTCAAGACACTAGGTGCAATGCATGAAATGCACATGAATGCAAAACAAGAATAAAAGATGCATGCACATGATAAAAAAGGACTAGAAAAGAAATACTCTCATCGTATTTGAATCCCCTCACAAGCTTATTCACAATGACCCTCATCTCCTAGCCTTGTGCACCTCGAGAACATCCTTCCTAAGCTCTCCATGATCATTACTATCTTGAAAGGATTAGATGACGGTCCTAGAAAACAAGAAGAACAACAAAACAAAACAAGCACAAGCAAACAAGTATATACAAAAGAAATGCTAAGCTTTGAAGGTTACTCAAGTGAAGTCCGAAAGATCAAGAATGTTGAGCTGTCCTCTTAGCCTGTTGAAGTTCTTCTCATCAAAGGGCTTTGTGAATATGTCGGTCAATTGATCATTTGTCCTCACACTAATAAGCTCAATATCTTTCTTGACAACATGATCTCTTATGAAATGATGCTTGACTTCAATATGTTTAGCATGCTCATGATCTCTCTTATGAAAAGCCATATTGATAGCACTCTCACTGTCACAGTAGAGAGGAATTTGATTGTACACCAATCCATAGTCCATGAGAGTTAGCTTCATGTAGAGAAATTGAGCACAACAAGCACTGACTGCCATATATTTCGCTTCGGCCGTTGAGAGTCACGACATTTTGCTTCTTAGAGCTCCAAGCAACCAATGATCTCCCAAGAAATTAACATTCGCCAGAGGTGCTCTTTCTACTCACTTTGCAAACTGGCAAAGTCTGAATTAGAGTAGCCAACAAGATCAAAACCTCCATATTCTGGATACCAAAGGCCCATAGTCGGTGTATACTTGAGGTACCTAAGAATTCTCTTGACAACCTTAAGATGAGATTCTTTAGGATTAACTTAATAACGAGCACATAAGTATACACTAAACATAATATCTGGACGAGAGATGACAAGATATAATAGAGAACCAATCTAGATCGATAAAGCTTTTTATCAATCGATTTATAACTCTCATCCGGGCCAAGAATACTATTTGTGGCCATTGGAGTCCTGGTTGGCTTTGAATCCTCCATTCCGAAGCGCTTGAGGAGATCTCTTGTATACTTTTTTTGATAGATGAATGTTCATTCTTTCATTTGCTTGACTTGAAAATCGAGGAACAAATAAAGCTCACCTATCATGGACATCTCAAATTCTTTGGCCATAAGACCATGAAATTTAGCATTATAAGCTTCAATAGTAGAACCAAAGATAATATCATACACATATATTTGGCAAATAAAGAGATCATTATTAACATGTTTAGTAAAGAGAGTATTATCAATACTCTCTATCTTGAAGCCCTTGTCAGAGAGGAAGTCTCTTAGACATTCATACCATGCCTTTGGTGCTTGCTTGAGACCATACAAAGCCTTCTTCAACTTGAAGACATGATCAGGATGCTTGGGATCCTCGAAGCCGGGTGGTTGCTCAATATAAATCTGTTCATTAATGTAGCCGCTAAGAAATGCGCTCTTCACATCTATTTGATATAATTTGAAGTTAAAATGTGAAGCATAAGCGAGCAAGGTACGAATAGACTCAAGTCGAGCCATGGGAGCAAATGTCTTGTCGAAGTCCACCCCCTCAACTTGAGAATAACCCTTGACAACGAGTCTTGCTTTGTTCCTCATGACATTCTCGTTCTCATCTTGCTTATTCTTGAAGACCCACTTAGCACCAATGATGTTCTTGCCCTTTGGCCTCTTCAACAATTCCCACACTTGATTTCGCTCGAAGTTTTTGAGCTCCTCTAGCATAGCCAACATCCATTTGTGTTCTTTCACCGCCTCATCAATGTTCTTAGGCTCTATAAAAGACACAAAAGAGAAATTCTCACAAGCAATTTTAGTCGCATCATCATCATTAGTATCATAAGTATAATTCGACTTATATTGATTTCTTCTAGTCTTTAACCCTTGAGAGGGACTCCCAATAATCAAGTCACTTCTGTGAGCTCGAAGAATGGGTTTGTGCCGCTTTGGAGCCTCTTGTCGTGGTGTTTGCAGTGGAGAGACATCTTGTACATCTTGTATGGCTTGCTCCTTGGAGATGACAGTGTCTTGTAATCGAAGCAAAGAGCTGCAATCTTCTTCAATTCTAGATGTCATTGTTGGACATGGTGGTGTACCACTTGATGTAGGCGATCCTTGATAGCTTGGGGTAGAAGGCACCTGAGGTGGTTCTCTTGGTGCACGAACACTAGATGATTCTTCCACTTGAGTTGTTGATGTAGTGTTCTCATGTAGAGTCGTGGAAGAGTCTTTCGGAGGTGAAGTAGAAGAATCATCTTGGTAGAACCTCTCCTACGAGCATCTTCTGCATTGCCTCCTTCAAGGGTTCATCATCATCTACATTGCAAATATAAGATTCTTTGTTCTCTTAAGAACTATTAGTTTCATCAAATTGCACATCACATGATTCCTCAACAAAGCTGATAGTTGTATTGAAAATATGATAAGCTTTAGAGTTACCGGAATAACCGATGAGAAATCCAATATCGGTCCTCTTCTGAAACTTACCAAGCCTCTTCCTCTTATTGAAGATATAGCATTTGCATCCAAAGACCCGAAAATAGCCCACATTTGGTTTTCTTCCCACCAATAGCTCATATGGAGTCTTCTTCAAGAGGCGATGTAGATAAACACGGGTTGAGATATAGCTTGCTGTGTTGATAGCTTTAGCCCAAAACCTTTTCGGAGTCCCATACTCATCCAACATAGCCCGAACAAGCGTGATGAGAGTCCGATTCTTCCTCTCTATTACACCATTTTGCTCCGGAGTGTAGGTAGCTGAGAATTCATGCTTGATGCCAAGATCATCACAATACTCCTCAATGATAGAGTTCTTGAACTCCGTCCCATTATCACTTCTAACCGTCTTGATCTTAGCTGCAAATTCATTTTGAGCTCTCTTAGCAAACTTCTTGAAATTTGAGATGACTTGAGCTTTGTCTTCTAGAAAGATGGTCTATGGATACCGAGAGAAGTCATCAACGATCACCATGCAATAGAGATTACCCCAAGACTCTTGTAGGTAGTTGGACCAAAGAGGTCAATATGGAGAAGTTCTAAAGGTCTTGAAGTAGACATAACGGTCTTGAACGGATGAAGAGTTGCAACTTTCTTTCCCGCTTGACATACACTACACAACTTGTCCTTCTCAAAAGTGAAGTCTTGGATTCCAAGAATTAAGCCCTTCTTGGTTACCTTCTTCAATTGACCCATTCTAATATGAGCAAGCCTCCTATGTCATAACCAACATTTGAAGGAATTAGCAATGAGACAAGTTTGCGGTGCAACTTCACTTGAAGAGAAATTCACACTATAGAGATTGTTGTGCCGAAAACCATTGAATTTGAGGCCCAAAGACTTGTTGATCAATTCAGCACCCTTGTCACTGAAGAAGCATATGAAACCAAGGTCACACAATTGAGCAACCGAGAGAAGATTGAAGCTCAAAGATTTCACTAGCATAACATTGGAAATGGTCAAAGTCTTTTGATATAGCAACTTTGCCCAATCCCTTGACTCTTCCTTTGGAATTGTCTCCGAAAGTCACTTTGTCTTTATCCTCATCTTCTTTGATGGTGGTGAATATTTTATGATTATCGGTCATATGTTGAGTGCAACTACTATCAAGAACCCAATGTTTTCCACTATTTTTGTAATTCACCTTGCTAGAAGTCATGAGACATGAGAAGTTAGTATCCAAAGCATTGTTAGATTCATTAGAACTAACCTCAACAATAAGAGCGACTTTTTGAGATAAATTTTGTTCCTTGAGGTTCTCGAGATGATCCTTTCATATATCAACTTTTTTCTTGTTTGCTTCATCAATAGTGATATGACGCTTCTCATAAGAGTTGATCAACCTACAAGTTTATCAATGCGAGTACACAAATCTTTTGAAGCTTCATTAGGTAAGACAATAATATTATCATACTCATCACATAGAACATTATAAGAATCCTCTAGCAAACTGCTAGCAATAGCATTATCATCAAGGGGTAAATAAGAGCTAGTAGAAGTAGAGTCGATGCAAATCGAGGGCTCAAAAGTATGATGAGCATGTACTCCAATGATCTTGCTTGAGGTGGAAGCATTTAGATTCTCCTCCTTAGATGAAGCATCATGAGAGACACAAGAGTTGGATGTCTTGCTTGAGAGAAACTTGATAGATTCATCATGAGAGATCTTAAGTGCTCCTTCAAAGGAATTGACCTTTTCAATAAGATCACACAATTGTAGCAAAGTAGCACCTATAGATGGCAAGAGTTTCAAAGTGAGTGTAGGCATCTATGAGCTCAAGATAAGTAGAGTTTTCATTCATGATAGCACTTAAAGAGTTGCTAGATTAAGAGTTTGAAGAGTTGTTCATGTTAGCACTCGAATTCTATGGTTTTGTGGCATATAGGTTGCTTAGCAAGCGATTCTTTCATGAGCCACTACCGGACCCTGATAAAGAACTTGTCTCCACTTTCGATCACTTCTTAAAGGCGGTTAAGCCCTAATTTGAGCACTTGGCTTCGATACTACTTGTAAGGATCAAAGGACCGACAGAGGGTAGAATCGGGCACTTACACTATTGACCCAAATTCTTTCTCTTCCTAATTTCTAGCAAAAACTAGCAAACTAGCAAGTATGGTCTAGAGAAGAGTAAAACAAGCTAGAAGACAACATAGCAAGCTAGTAAGCAAGCCGGCACGATAGCCACCAAGAGAAGCAACTAAACAACCTATCACACTACTCACAAGAATGTAAATGCAGTAAGTAAAGAGAAGGGAGATAGAGATGCTTAGCGATTTTTTTCGAGGTTTCGCAAAGATGGCGCCTTCCCCTAATTGTCATTGAACCACTTCTGTCGGAGTCTTAGTTCTCCCGTCGTTCCCGAAACGATACTCACAAGGGTATGCTTCACTTCAGGAGTGAAGACACCGGCATCCCGACTATAGCAAACAATACCCAAGCGCTAGAGCAAGCCTCCAAGGCTCAAGCGCTCACTCTTGGTGTCTCTTTCAAGCGGAGGACCCGGAACCGCGTATAAATTTGATGTCGACTTCCACAATCTCCACGGAAGCTTGGACAACGACGCCTAACCAGTCTAGGCTGCCATAGACCAAGAGTAACAAGCCCTCCAGTGGAGTTTCCCTCTGTCTTCATCCACCGCAGCACCACCGCGACCTCGCCGGACCTCGACTCAGCCCGTCTCTCGGCGCCAGCATTACCTGGCGAGAACCTTGGCCCGTCGATTCCTCCACTGTTCTCCCTACACCTTGACGATCGCTCTGGTGCAAGAAATCCTGAGTTTAACACTTGGCTTTCGCTCTCCGACGAGCGCCACCGACCGCCACGGCTGTCGCCCTGGACGCACGCGCGCCAGGGGCGATCTCCCCATGCGGCTGGGTCGTGCGCACTTGCGCAGCCCACTGGGGACCCCTGTTGGCCCGGGATGAAGTGGCCCACGTGCCCCCTTTAGCCTATTTCCCTAAATAGGCCAAGGACCCTCTGTGGCCTATTGTGCGCTGGCCCATCTAAGCTGGAATTTTTTTTTATTTTGCGAAATCATATATTTTATTGATCAAAAATCCGTTTGAACATGTAAAATCCGTAGAAAATTCATTATAGCACTAAAAATTGTGAAATAAATTTTGCTAGGATCCTCTCAACTAGAACTATATTCTGGGGGCTAACCAGTTTTCATTTTATGCATGAAATTAATTTAATTAATTCATATCACAAAATAATTCGTTAATGCATTATCATTATTCCTTGACATGGTAAAATCTTTAAAAAAATTTATTTTCTGTTTATGTTATCAAATTTTTTGTTTTAGAAAAATTTTATATTTATTTTCATCAAAAAATAATTTTAAGCATTTTATTGTATTTAAAAGGTTTTCAATTCATTATAAATCCTTTTGATTTCAATAAATCCTGAAAATTTCACAAAAATTTATTTATAACCTTTCTGATTTTATGCATAACTCAAATTATATTTTATATTTTCAAAAACCATTTTAAAGAAGTTTTATAACTAAATTTGTATCTTTTGAAAATAGAAGCTATCATCAATCATAATTCATTTTCTTGCATATCATATCCTGTATCCCCATCCATCCGAAGCGAAGCTTGAGGATGTTCTGTCGGTCGTAGAATTCTAACTGTGAGCAAAGGCCAAGCAAGTCCCGGTGCATTAACCTTAATTTAAATTCTTTTAATTTATCACTATATACTGTATACTTATTGTACTGCGCATTATGTCATAGGAATTGTTCGAAAACCATAGAATGCATGATAGTGCCAATTACCCTTGTCTAGTGTATAATAGTACAGGTAACTCGATGTAGAGCTAGGTTAAGTTCTCTTTGACGATAAAAGTCGAGTGAATGAAAAACTCACTCGCGAGATATAGACTGTTACCCTGGTCTCCTTATCACAATTTTTAAACCTGAGATCAGGCAGGGAATAGAAGGACACAGAGGCACGTTTTCTGTGTGGATTCGTGGCCGGAGTGTGGTAGCACTGTCTGTATCGGTTAAGGACCGATTCGAGTGTGGCTTTGTTGAGCAAGTTTGAACATACCAAGAGCATGCTTTTTTAAGGCACGACGGCGTTCTGGAGAATAGCAGCGGCGTCCTTGGTGGTTGTGGCAGCGTTGAAGCTTCTCCCCCTCCGACGGAGCTCGTTTCATTACAGGACTTCGATGACCTCTTTAGTGTCTATATGGGTCCTGTGTAGTGCTAATTTTTATTGTTGTGTCGATTATCTGTATTTGTGTTTGTACTCCCTTACTTAAAAAATAAACAAGCAAAAATAAAAAATAAAAGGTCCTGGAGGACCAGTACAAACTGTTCACAAAGCAGCGGAAACACACCTCAACTACCCGAGACTACCACACACTAGCACCAGGGACAGTTACTATGCAGCCCCAAGGGCCAAGGCTACTGCCAAAATGCACAACGGAGCCTCATCCTTCATTTCTAGCACAACTCTCTCAACACTAGATGAGGCCCCCAAAAACACACACGTTTCAGTGCTTCCAAAGCCACCATGCTACCAGGATCACAAGAGAATTAAAGCACTTTGATGCTTAGGAACATTCAAGCGGGCGATCTTCCACAGCTATTGAATGGCAGGATGCAAACTGTTACGAGTCATCTCTCTCTCCCCCTCCCTCTATACAACGGGTTATGAATGATCTGTCATTTTTTAAGTCCCACAGCAGCATGCAAGAAATTATACTCCATCCGTTCCTAAGCTTTTTGTTCGGTCTAGTTGATAACTAAATCCCCAATTCAGTTTCATATTTCACTGTCAACTTATGCCATCCAAACCCAAATGCCTATTCACATTTGCAGAAATGTTCAACTCCTAGAAAAAAACAAACTAAAACAGCATTGTCCCTAACAGATCATGAACACACTTCTCTCTTATCTCTCTTACTTATTACTTTCTCCGGTTTTAAAATATTAACACGGTTGACTTCTAAAATTAACTTTGACTATCCGTCTTATTAAAATAATCCATTGAAATATAAAATTTTTTGCTATTATTTACTTTATCATTAGTGATATTTAAAATATAACTAATAATTTTACACATATGAACAAAGACCACCGACCCCAACGTGAAGTTTCAACAAATTCTGAAACCCCAGATCGGAATCGCTGAACTCCCAATTCCCATCCAACCACTGATCTGCTATGGCCGCCGCGAACATCCAACGCATCGCTCCTCGCTTTCCTCGGCGTGGGTTCGCTGGGGATGCCACCCCCACCGCCGCCTGGATATGCCCACTGCTCTGCCGCCGCATCGCCGGATCACCGCTCCCTCGCCTCCTATGGCGCAGCCTCGCGACGGTCACCGGAGTCGACGATTCTGACGGATATGAGAACATGCCTCGGAGTTGGATTGACCCTGAAGCCCCACCCACCAGGTACCCAAACCTTCGCGACCTCGTCCTATCACGTTCCTCACGCAGTCGCCGCGAGCTTAGTGCAATCTACATTTTCTTTTTTGAGTTCATCATGAACACAACCCGAATCACAATTCACGCGCTATCACATGATCCAGTCCCCGGATTCGAGTACGACGAGAAGGACCTGAGTCCCTGTGGGCGCTGTACGAGTGGTGGTGCGACTATCACCGTATCACGGCGTGAAGCGCGACCGCGAAGACATGCTCCAGCGATTCGGTTTCTTCAAGGACAAGGCACGCCACATCCACGAGTTCAACTTGTCTGGTGCGTCTTTTGCCGTGACGCTCAACAAATTGGGCGACGAAACCCCAGAGGAGCGCGCAAATTTCTTCACTGGACGTTGTCGTTTAAGCTCTTGCAAAATGCCAAAATGAAATAATGTCCCGCTCCTGTTGGGTACGGCTGGGATGATAATCCAATTGGTCCTGTTTATCTTTAGTTTATTTTCTTCAACCTATTTTCAGGCCTGTGTACCACTTTCTATAGAAACAATATGTACCTTCCTGTAAGTTTTGTTGCCGTACTTTGAATCTGAAGATACCTTGCATTAAAGCTTTGCGTGGTCAACTTTGTTCCAATTTCTGCAAATATATGCATTTTAAGTTCTAAAAAAATGTAGAAAAGTGCCCGTTGTCGCTCTATGGTACCAACATTTTTTTTAATTTAACTTAGAGCATCTCCAACAGATACTTAATTATCTAAATTTATATTTAAGTTGTTGGTAAATTGGTATTGCTAGCTATAAAAATTTTCATCTCCAACAGATATCGATACTATAGGTATTACCTATTAGGTACCCATATTTAAGTATCTAAAAATATGAAATTGGTACTAGTTAAATTTAAAATACTCAATTAAGTCACTGTTAAAGACGTATTTTTACTGGTGATACCTATAAAGTATTTATTGGAGTTGCTCTTAGCAACACTGAAGAGGATGCATACCAAATCATACTGCGTGTCGTGAGTTTGTTGTTGCTGCAGAGTGAGGCGCTAGCTGTAATGTTTTACTAATTACAGTATGTGTATGCGCTTGTCAAATATCCTTCCTACGTTTTTCTGCGATGAAAGTTCATTGGAGATACATTACCAATGTAATTCTGGTGCATGTGTTTTGTTTTCTTTTTGTAAAATTATTTCAGCTTGATATTTGGTCTCACATTCTCACTTGAGAATTCAACTTACCCTTCAATGCCACAAATTTGTAGAAATGGAGGTAAAAGGATTTTAAGCAGTTGTCTACAGTTCACTGTATTTTTCTTGTCTAAATGTTCTCTTAGAGATCTGTTCTCTCTATTTAATTTTTTTTTAAAAACAACAACTCAGATTTCTAAACAAAACTACACATACTTTGACAAAATAAAATTACAGATTTAGAAGTTGTATCGCAAAACTATAAATTTAGTATTTCAATATATCACAAACTATACATACAACAAAACTATCACAAAACTACAACTTTAAAAAGATGTATCGCAAAACTGCAAATTTAGTATTTTAATGTATCATAAAATTATATGTTTAAGAAATTATATGACAAAATTATAGAGTTAGAGCTAAATATATCACAAAACTACAGGTTTACAAAAGTAATTTACAATAAAACTACAGATTGAAATGGTGTAAAATCTATCGTTTTGTAATAGTCACTCATAAAAATATATAGTTTACTAAATTTGTAGTTTTGTGATATATTAAAATTTTAAATCTTTAGTGTTGTGATACAACTTTTAAAAGCTGCAGTTTTATATTACTTTTATTAAAATATGTATAGTTTTGTAAAATTTACTTTTTAATTTCTAAAGGGCGCCCGTACAACATATATTGGTGTCATGCTCCAACGGCGGCTCCGCCTCCGTCGCTCTTCCCGATCCTCGCGGCCGCCATTTTCAATGCCTGCCGACGAAAAGACCGTCTCTCCTCCTTCAACACCCGCCGAAAAGCTCGGGCGGAGCGCTTCGCTGGCGGGAACCGTGCCTCCACGCCGCACCCGGCGCTGCGCCACGCACCAGCGAGGTGGCACGGCTCGCAGAAGCACGAGCCGTTCACGGCGACGGCTGCGGCTGCTGGTGGTGCTGGTACAGCGGCGCTGCCGTCGGGGTGGTAGTAAAAGCTGCCGCCCTGGTAGCCCGAGGCGCCGGGGTGCATGGGCACCGGCAGAGGCAGCGGGAGCAGCATGGGCATGGAGGGCATGTGCAGCGACGGCGCGTCGACAAGTCTTCCTGTAGTGGCGCTGCTGCCGGTGCCAGGAGCGAAGAACCTCGCGTTGGGGGCGGTGTGGTGCTGGTGGTGGTGGTGGTGATGATGTTCCGATGACTGGGGCTGTGGTGCAATGCCACAGGCTGCTCTGCCTCTGCCGTCATGGATTCAAGAAGCAGAGGAGCGGCGGCCTGAGGGCGGTTGGTGGCGTTAGCACCGGGTCCTGTTCCAACGAAGGCTACCGCCACCCTCCACTGCCGGCCAGCACCTCGATCCAGTTCTAGGTACGCACCCTTCCTCCCGCTGCCACTGTCAAGCTCCTCTCTCCCTTTCTCCTGCTCTCCCCCGTACTGGAGTCCGAGATCCGTCGACCCAGGCTAGAGGTCTTCCTGCTCCTTCTGTGATGTGGAGTCTGAGATCCTTCCTGCTTGCCTCGGCGAATCTCCCTTGACAGCGCTGAACTTTCCTGCATTGTCATGAAGAAAATAGTTCGTTTGATGTGGATTCAAATTTACATAATAATCAAAAGTTCATACACACAGCTTGATTTGCTGAAAGCGTTTACCTATAAAAGTTTCAGTGTCCTCGTCGAATCACTTCAAGAGCTGCTAAAAAGAACAAAATTACCCTAGAATCTAGGCTTCCAATGTAAGGGTGGATTACAGTCTGAAGCCAAGCAAGCCTCAAGACAAGGTTCAGACCCCGCAAAAGATTGAAGTGCAGGCGAGTAAAATATTATCATTATTCAGATAGTTTTGATGCATGACTTATTCATCCAAGAGCATATCATGGATAAGAAATAAATGTATATCTTTTTTAGTATCAGATCAGATCGTTGCGGAGCCAGGTGTTCTTGAAGTTGAACTGTAGAAAGCCCCTATCCTTGATGAAGTCCCCGTACAATTGGTCATAGTTGCAATACTGGATACAATGACGACAAGTGACAACCATCAGCACTGCTGTTGTTCTCGTATGCCACTTGGTTCCTGTAGCAAACATCGCCGACACATACTTCCCAAGGTTCACAATGTGTTTTATGTCCCCTTCATCAAACCATCTCCTTGCACACTGCCAGGAGAACCAACAGCAAGAATACCAACAGCTTTATAAATCGAAGTAGGATCACTGTGATTTGGCTGCTTATGTTACGCCATGTATTTACCTGCATGGCTCTCCAGTAGTAAGATAGGAAGGATACAACATAGGTCAAATTTCTAAAATGTTTGACTATTGTGCAGTAGCCAGTCTTGCATCCTGTAGCTGCTGGTATTAAAAGCTTTGTTGGAATCCATGAGAATCAAGGGAAGCCAAAGACTTTGCTGCTGAAGCAATGTATCAAGCTCTTAGAAAGTCTGCGGTGCTGCCTGTCACTCGCTCATTGCTCTCGCTTTCACCCGGCCGGTAACCTCTCTGCTGCCTGCCTTGCTACACTTGTTGCTGATAAAGATGCCTCGTGTTATAAGCGGCATCCGCTGTAGCCGGCGCCCAGGGGGTGGGCGCCAGTGCCCAAGGGATGGACGCCACCCTAGCCGGCATCTAGAAGGGTGTCAGGGTGGTTCCACTTAGGGGTTAGAAACATCTCATATTATCTTTTACTTATTTTCTTTTATTTAGGATAATCTTCTCTTTTACGTAGTATCTTTAGTTTATAGAGGTTCTTTAGTCTAGGAGCTCGAGTGGATAGGATCGGATTCTTTAACATAGGATCTATAGTTAGCAAGAGAAAGCTATAAATAAGTTGTAAACATGATTGAAGGAATCAAGCAGAAGCAACATTTGGTTGCTAGCTTCAACAGAAGCTTTGGCCACCCCAGTAACACTAGGGTGTCGTGTTCATCACGGCCGTCCTGCTCGCGATGCCTTCCTAGGCCGCGTCCTCCTCTCTTCCACACTTACAACCTCCGCAGCCAGTCCGGTAAGAACCCCAGTTCTACCAATCTGGTATTATCGATGTCAGGCCTTCCTCCCACCACCTCCCTGCCACCGATGCCCACCACCAGACCGGCGCCGAACCACGTCGGCACCACTCACAGCCATAGATCCACCACCCAAGACCTTGGCGAAAGCACTCGTCGATCTGATGCGCCCCGTGGCCGACATGTCCCTACATGGAGGTGCAAAAGGCACCACTGACCAAGGCGACCACATCCGTGCCGCCCCCTATCGGGAACCACCGCGCCTCATCCCGACCCACTGCCCATCCACCAAATCCGCATGCCACACTCGCCTTCGCCAATCCCTGCCTTTCCTACAGCTCCGACAGAGGGGACGGTCTACACCACAACCTACCCTGAAGCGTTGCCCCCCAAAGGAGCCATTGAGGCGCTGGCGCTGGCGCCGCCTCGCTTCTACAAGATGGACTTCTCCACCTACGATGGGTCCGAGGACCCTTTAAACTGGCTCAATCATTGTGTGCAGTTTTTTCGGGGCCAGCGCACCTTGGCCTCGGACCGAGTCTGCCTCACGTCATACCCGCGCAGACTTGAGCCCCATTTGGTAGGGCTTTTTTACTTGCTTCTCGATTGGTTTCAACTGAAATTATACCAAATAGTTTTAGAAGGAGCCGTTTCTTCTTTTTTTTTTAAGGGAGAAGCTAGGAGCCACGAAAATGTGGCTTCTTCGTCTACGTGGCATTTTTTTCTTGTTAACTACTCTTACAAAATGGAAGAGACTACAAAAAAAAGCTGTTTTACCAAATGGTTTTTTAAGGAGCCGGAGCCGGAGCCAGAGCTATAAAGCCTCTTTTTCAAAAAAGCCAGAGCTAGAGCTATTTTTGAAGGAGCCAGAGCCCTATCAAACAAGGTCTTGATACTACGTCCTCGAACAGGAAGAGGGCATGCCTAGCTGGGAGCACTTTAAAGAGCTCTGTCACCTGTAGTTCGATTTCGTGATCTGAGGCACTCGCCTATCCGAGCACGCCCGACCGCCGTTCTTGTTGGCGGTTCAAAACTATGCTGACCGCTTCAACACCATCTTGTGCCATGCCCGTGATCTGTTCCCCTCTCTAGAAGGCGGAGCTCTTTGTGGGGGGTCTCCCAGAGCACATCAAGGTGGACGTCGAGCTGTGCTAGCCGTAGGACCTACAAACGGCGATGTACCTGGCACGCGCATTGAGCGGCGTGCGACTGCCATGGCGACCATCCCCAAGCCACTGGTGGCCCGGCCTCCACAGCGCCCTGGGCCACCGCCGACCGGTAGGCCGACTGGCGTGACGGTACCACCACAGGGCGTGCCGTTGGCCATGCCAGCACCACAGCCAGCGGCCACCCCTCCAGCCCCAACGCACATCGTCCGCTAGCTCACGTCGACCGAGCAGATGGAGCGGCACCAATGAGGGCTTTGTTACGACTGTGATGAGTCCTATGTCCGTGGCCACCAATGCTAACGGCTATTCTACCGGAGGTGATCGACGACTTCGACGACGGAATGGCCGTGGCACCAGCTGCCCCACCACACGATGAGCCGGTGACGGCCACGGAGGGCGACGACACCGCCAGTGGTCTCTCTCCGCGCCATCGCGGGTGTATGGATGGAGAACACCATGCACCTCCATATCTACATCCATAGCCACTGTCTACTGGCGTTTCTTGACTTGGTCCACCCACAACTTCATCGACGGTGAGATCCTACGCACACTCTGTCTACCCACGGCGCCACATCCCACCATGCAGGTCCTGGTGGCGAACGGGGACTGGGTTCCTGTAAAGGGGTCGCATGTGAGGTTGTGCTGACTATCAGCACTGAGGAGTTCACCATCAACTGCTTCGGCGTCGACCTTGGTGGCTTTGACGTCATCCTAGGTGTCAATTTCCTACACACGTTGGGTCCTATACTCTGGGATTTTGAGGACCTATGCATGGCCTTCACGAGAGGGTCACGGTGCGTCACCTGGAATGGCGTGGGGTCTTCCCAAGGTGACAGCCGGACACCAGAGTTGCATGTCATCGGGGCCATATCCAACCTTGCACTGTTGGATGGCCTGCTCCAGCAGTTTGACGACCTGTTCGAGGAGCCACGGGGTCTATCTCCGATGCGGCCCTACGACCACCGCATCCACCTGCTTCTCAGCACCGCTCCAGTGGCTGTTCAGCCATACCGGTACCCACAGCTCCAGAAGGATGAGCTGGAACACCAATGCGACACCATGCTCGCCCAGGGCATCATCTGGCCGAGTACGTCTGCCTTCTTCTCCCCGGTCCTCTTGGTGCGGAAGCCGAACAACACTTGGCGCTTCTTCATCGACTACTGCACCCTCAATGACAAGATGTCTTAGGACAAGTTCTAGATTCTGGTGGCCGACGACCTATTGGATAAGCTCCATGGTTCACGCTTCTTCGCTAAGCCCAATCTCCGCTCGAGCTACCATCAGGTGCGCATGCACCTCGACGATATTGAGAAGACGGTGTTCCGAACACACTACGGCCACTTCGAGTTTCTCGTGATGTTGTTCGGCCTCTCCAATGCACCGGCCACTTTCCAGCGTTGATGAACAACGTCTTTCGCCAGTTCTTACGCCGGTTCGTATTGGTGTTCTTCGACGACATACTAA
This sequence comes from Zoysia matrella, assembly GCA_001602295.1. Classification (NCBI taxonomy): domain Eukaryota; kingdom Viridiplantae; phylum Streptophyta; class Magnoliopsida; order Poales; family Poaceae; genus Zoysia; species Zoysia matrella. The sequence continues at coordinate 103,712 of BCLG01000103.1, forward strand.
TCTACAGCTCATCGTGGGCTGAACACTGCAGCATATGCGCCTAGCCCTCACGGCACTCCAGGTGCACCGCCTCCATGTCAAGAGATCAAAGTGCTCCTTTGGGGCGCCCTCTGTCACGTACCTCGGCCACGTCGTCTCTACGGATGGTGTCGCCATGGACAGTGACAAGGTGGCAGCCGTCCAATCATGGCCGACGTTGCGGTCAGCCTGTGGGCTGCAGGGTTTCCTTGGCCTCACCGAGTATTACTGCAACTTTATCCACGACTTTGGCTCCATTGCCGTGCCCTTCACGTGGCTCCTGCGCAAGGACACATTCTCTTGGACGGAGGAGGCCGCGGACGCATTTGAGGCGCTCAAGCGTGCCTTGTTATCAGGGCCGGTGCTACAGATGCCCGTCTTTGACGAGTCGTTCATCGTCGACTGTGACGCCTCCGGCGTAGGGTTCAGGGCCATCCTCCACCAGGATGGGGGGCCGATCGCCTTCTTCAGCCGCCCCTTTGCGGCGTGCCACCTCAAGCTCGCAGCACCGACCACTTCGCCCTGAAATTCTTGCTCGATCAGCGCCTCTCCACCGTACCACAGCACCAATGGATCATCAAGCTGTACGGGTTCAATTCCTTCGTCGAGTATCAGCCAGGCCGCTTGAATACGGTGGCCGACGCCTTGTCTCGCTGCGACATCGACGCCATGGCACAAGCATGAGTCGCAGCCATCACTGTCTCGGGCCCATCTTTCAAGCTCCCCGATGACATTCTGACTGCCACAAGTGCGGCGATCGAGATGGACGGCATCCTGTGCCAGCTACGGGACGGCGCACTTGGTGAGCAGTGGCACCTGTGAGAGGGTCTCCTCCATGGGTCGCGTATCTATGTACCGGACCACAACGTCCTATGGCGCCAAGTGCTCTCACTGGCGCATGTGGTCGGTCATGAAAGCATACAGAAGATACTGCATCAGCTCTGCAGCGACTTCTACATCTCGGCGATCGTACATTGGTGCAGCGCTTCATTCGGGACTACAGCATGTACCAACAGAACAAGAACGAGACGTCACAGCCGGCCAGACTGCTACAACCGCTTGACGTTCCTTCGTAGGTATGGGCGGACATTGCCATGGACTTCATCGAGGGGTTGCCCAAAGTCCGTGGCAAATCCATCATAATCACGGTGGTGGACCGTTTCTCTAAGTACGCCCACTTCATCGCCATTAGCCAACCCTACACGGCTACGTTCGACACCCAGGCATTCTTCGACGAGATCATTTGACTACACAACTTCCCTTCGTCCATCGTCAGCGACAAGGATCCAGTCTTCACGGGACACGTGTAGCGCGACCTCTTTAAGAGGGCCGGCGTCACCTTGCGCATGAGCACGACCTTCCACCCACAGACGGAAGGCTAGGCTGAGGTCTTAAACAAGGTTCTCGCAATGTATCTACGTTGCATCACCGAGGACCGCCCACGCGCTTGGGTGGACTGGCTCCCTTGGGCGGAGTACTGCTACAACACGTCCTTCCACACCGCCCTACGTGCCACACCATTCAAAGTGGTGTATGGGCGCGATCCACCACCGCTGCTCCCCTACACGAGGGGGACTGCTCACACTGACACCATCGACACCCTCCACCAGCGCGATGAGTTCTTGGCGGAAGCACGGGAACATCTCCTCCAGGCTCAGCAGATCTCCAAACGCTACTATGACGTGAATCATCGCGACTTGGAGTTCGCGGTCGGCTACTGGGTCTGGCTACGTCTCCTCCACCGGCCAACCTGTTCGCTGGAACCACGCGTCAAGGGCAAGCTGGGCCCACACTATGCCGGTTCGTTCCAGGTAAAGGAGCGCGTGGGCCAGGTGGCTTATCGGCTCCAGCTTCCAGAAGGCGCCCGCCTTCACAACGTCTTCCATGTGGGCTTGGTGAAGCCTCACCGTGGCGACACCCCAACGGCCTCGGGACCGGTGCCGCCGACACATGATGGCCGCATCCTCCTTACATCGATGGCTGTCCTTCGCACCCAAAAGTGCCGAGATGTCTGGTACGTCTTGGTCCAGTGGCTCGGCATGCCTACCGAAGATGCCTCTTGGGAGCCGCTCACAGAATTCCAAAACCTCTATCCGACGTTCCAGCTCGAGGACAAGCTGTTTCTCCAGGCGGGGAGAGGTGTTATGCCTGGCATCTGCTATAGCAGGCGCTAGCTAGCCGACGCCCAAGGGGTGGGCGCCAGCACCTAAGGGGTGGACGCCACCCCAGCCAGCATCTAGAAGGGCGCCAAGATGGCGCCACCTAGGGGCTAGGAACAGCCCATATTATCTTTTTTCTATTTTCTCTCATTTAGAATAATCTTCTCTTTTATATAGGATCTCTAATTTGTGGAGGTCCTTTAATCTAGGAGCTCGAGTAGATAGGATCTATAGTTAGCAAGAGAAAGCTATAAATAAGTTGTAAACATGATTGAAGGAATCAAGCAAAAGCAACATTTGGTTGCTAGCTTCAACAGAAGCTTTAGCCGCCCTAGTAACCCTAGGGTGTCGTGTTCATCACGACGCCGTCCCGCTCACGCCCCTTTCCCAGTCCGCGCCCTTCTCTCTTCCACCTTTACGACCTCCGCAACCAGTCCGGTAAGAACCCTAGTTCTCCCACCTAGCTTTCTCCTTGCTTTAGTTGTGCAAGCTGTGAGGCTTGAGCCGACTTGCTACAGGGACAGATACTTTGAACAATCAAAATATATATGATATCTCCATGGTAGCATATGGGGTGCTATCAGGTGATGGAAACAATACTGAAGGTAAATTTTACATATGTTGAGATACTCTATCCCGAATGACGGGTAAATTGAGACAGAGAGAAATATAGTAATTCTGTATTTTTAACTATATGTGTATGACATTGTACATATATTCGCATCCCTCAAATATGAATTATAGACTAATAAAAGTGGTAGCGGTATAAAATAAGGGAAGCCTCAATTTATTATAAATGAACAAGTACCATATAGAGTAGAATTTTTTGTATGAATATATTATTGTAGATTTGAATCTTCTTAGTGCAATTTATCACATAGAACTCTAGGGTGGAGAAAAACATCCTTACGTACGTCATATCAGGTCCTGAATTTGTTGCTTAATATCACATAGAACTCAAGGGTGGAGAAAATTCAATTGATGTTCTTTTACCACATTCCCTTCATATCGGCCATTGTGGATTGGATGCTGCCTCAGCTGCAGCTCAAGCAGGTAATTCTGCATAGTTCCAGGCTAATCTAAATGATGGAGATATTGATTCTTCTGTGCTTAGCCCTATGGATTAAGGTATTCGACTCTGATCTGAATTTTTTGTTTGACTTGGCTAATTTGCATCTTCTGCAATATGAATGCATTATCTATAGGTGTTAGCACTTCATATCTAACCTTGAGTCTGCTCCCTGGTCAGTGACGCATCCGTCACTGAAACCATCTTTCTCCGCGCCACCGGGGTTCTCTACTTTCAACGTTTAGTTTTTTGGGGAGATTTGATGCCGTTTGTTTCTCTCTTTTGGTTGATATTCCTTGCAGTTCTACCTGAGCCTGAACCGATCCGAGTGACCGAGTGCTGTGCAAGGGGATCTGCACGGGTGACTTCCATTCCTATTGCCATCTTTTGCATATCCGGCCATAGCTTCATTTCTGTTATTCACACTGACAGACCCATGGTAGACTTGCGCAAAGTGTTTCATCTGGATCAAGTTACCCACTCAAACGCTCATCATCATATGGCGAGGATAGGTATATATGCTACCTCTACAGATTGTTCTGAATTCCTGATCATGGACCTTCATGGCAATACAAATGATGAATTATTATATATGAGTGTGTTCAAAAAATATTATATCTGGTTTAGCTCTTTATCCAGATATCTTCCAAGTGATGGTTTAGCTCTTAGGACTCTTCACGATTGAAAAAACTAGAGCTGAAAGGTATGTAGCGGAACTGTATCACGTTGTCTTGTATCAGAGATGGATTGTATCAAATTGATCTGCCTGTAGCATAGCACCATCACTTGAACTAGTAAACGTCAACATATACAAAACACCAGAACATATGGGCACAACCATCAATATACAAGGGAATACAAACATCGATTTCAAACATTTATGGTTCAGAGCGAAATCCGAATAGTCGGGCACGTGCCAACACTACAGTTGAAGGTTACACTACTTCAGCACAAATATTGCCTGGCAGAGACAGCTATCTAAGTACAACTGCTGCATTTCTCAAAGCTAGATATCTTTGGACATATTCATCGGGAAGCATCCTGATCTGCTTGAATACCTCTGGATCAGCATAACGCAATTTTGTCCTTGGATCCACATATGGTGCCTGCAAGGACACATTCAGTTCACTTGCAAGCCAAAGAGCTTCCGCGATAGATATTAAAAATTATCATCAAGACAAACAAGTACTCCATTGCCTTATCTTAATTTTTAGGGTACTCTGGTTTCTCATCCCCAGAAGCTCAAAATGGCCTAAATTGAGCTTTTCACTTCTAGTTCTATTCTGGCTTTTCAGGAATGCTGCTTTTTGAAAAAGCCCAATCAAAAAGGTTGCTGATTGTTTGGGTTTCTGGCCTTCCAAGATGAAAAGCAGTCCAGAACCCCAAACAAAAAGGCTCTCGTTTGATCTTGAAATGGCAAAAACATTAAGTGCAATGTTTTAGTCTTTTCTCGGCTCCTTAACAACTTAAATTTTGACCTTAAAATTTGGTAACCATACATGAAATGACTTGCTTTACATGTCTTCATGTTGTTTTTGTTGGAGTATATGTGAATTGTTCATCTTTACTCATCAGCTTAAGCTTTTGGGTCAACTGGTTAGTGCATGCAACTCAATATGGTATCAAAGCCAGAGGTTTCGAGTTCGAATCCTGACGGGCACGATTTATTAAAAATAAATTGTAGCCTACTTCTATTCCACGTTTGGGCCCACGAGAGCTGCACGTGAAGGGGAGTGTTGGAGTATAAGTGAATTGTCCACTTTTCCCCATTAGCTTAAGCTTTTGGGGTCAATTAGTTGATGCATACAACTTAATATGTTATCAGAGCCAGAGGTCTTGAGTTCAAAATCTGACGGGCATGATTAATTAAAATATAAATTGTAGCCTACTCTTATTACATGTTTACGCCTACGAGAGCTGCACGTGAGGGGGAGTGTTGAAGTATAAGTAAATTACCCACTTTTCCTCATCAGTTTAAGCTTTTGGGGACAACTGGTTGGTGCATGCAACTTAATAGTTTTGAGAATTTTTGGATAGCTATAAATGTTTTTATGAGGGGCTTGTAAGATTCACCAAGCATGGGTTTGCCACAAATACTATACGATAGAACTAATTTTCCAATTTATCTGTCCCAACAAGACAGTGACACAGGCCACAGCAAGATAGCCTAGTATCCTTGCAATCATGTTGAACCACGTACCAGTTTCTAGTCAAGGCCTCAAGCACTACAGTTTACCGAAAATTTTTACATGGGTTCAACACATAGTGAAAATTCTAATTATGCAAATGCCAACAAAAGAAGTTTCAAGAATTCAAAAAGAGAGCACCATAACAGCCACATTCTAAAGATCGAAATACAAAAAAGAAAGAAAGAAATATATGTTGACAAAATAAACATGCAAGGGTTATTACAAAAAATGGCCACGGTTCAAGTAGTACCCAGTTTGTTTTTAGTTGCAGCTAGTCATAAGATGTTGGATGATTGTTCTTCTAGCCCAGCTTAGCAGCGCATACAGTAATAAGACCCAGTATATTGATTATTGCTAAACATTTACTAATAGTTATAAAATTTTAATTGTATCATCCTAATTGCTATTTAACCATAAAATAAATTGATTGTTGCTAAACATTTACTAATAGTCAAGATAAGAAAAGTTGGTTGGCTCCATCTGGCCAATTTTGAGGGATGAGCTCATCCCGCCTATGGAGGGAATATTCCCTGTGCTGGCCGCCCTTGTCACCCTCGCTCATTTACCAAACACTTGTAAAAACTAGACTGCCATCTCCCATCCATCCCTTGTCAAGCCAACCAAACACACTCATAAGTCTCCACTTGGGATCATGTTATCTTAGGTCTATTCTAGGTAGGGATGCAAGTGGGTACCCAATGGGTAGTTGTGGGTCAAGCATCTAGTTCATTTATTCTACTAACAATATATAAGATGGAAGGGGGATTAGTTTATTTTCGAGAGGTTTGGACCGACCCACTGACCCAAAAATGACAAACTTGCATTCCTAATTCAAGGTGTACAATGCCGGTTGTGATTCATTTCAGTTGAAAAATACAGTCAGCAAGCTAAAAGTTATCAGCGAAAGATTATCTCGAACGCGCAGGAGAATTGCACGTCATTTCATTAAGAAGAAATAAATAGAGTGACAAAGTGTGGCCTTATTGCTTCAGTTTGACCCTTAGACATTAAATTTAACAATTCACTGACATTCTCAATAAGAACTAAAAGTGAAGTAAAGTTGTTCAAGAAATATTAAACTTACCTCAAAACCTGTAATGTCACAGTATCTCTTTGGTGGATAAATGGATGGTGGAGATTGAATGTTCAAATCTGACAAATAAAATAGAATGCAGTAAAATTTCTGTCTCATCCTATAAGAACAGCATATGCTACATATTCCAAAAAAGATAAATACTGGAACACTTTTAAATTCAATCATGCCAAGATCATTATTTTCTCAGTATAAATCTTGAATTTTTTTGGCTGACAAGGATCTCAACCGAACTACAGGAGAGCATATTCTTATTAGGAATTCTTCTTATTCAATGGTGAACAAATGATAAAATCTTAAAACTCACAAATCTTAAGAATAAAAACGTCCTAATAATTCTAATGACATCATATTTCTCTAAGCCAATAAAATAAAGGAAAACTATAGTTAGACATATTAAGGCTGTCTTAGAATTTTTGAGTTACTCAAGTCCCAAATTTCCTGCTCCAATGCTTGCAGGAAGATTGTAATCATAATGACTAAATAAAGAGCAGTGCTGGGGAGGAGGGGGTTAATGGATGTTCTGAATCACTAGTGATCTTTCAGGCTATGAGATGAGGTTGCTTAAAATTTAAAATGTCTAATAGGTAGACGTTTCACAGAACAAGAGGCTGCTTTATACAACTCAAATATTGTGCCAACAATCTGCAGAGGCCTATCAACATTAATAAATGTTACCAGGCAAGGTAAACAAACTGAGGAAATCCAGTCAACAACACGCCAACATCAACACACTTCACAAATCAAACATCTTCAATCAATTATCACACATACACAGAAAAAAGATTAGAACCCAATAAAGACCTAAACCCTGCAATCTCCTAATTTCTCGGGTCACGATACGCGTATACAGTAGGAATCAATAATGGAATCGAAACGGGTGGCTTTCTAGAGACAACGCGCAGGCACGGCTAGAATGTGCAATAACATAGCACAACCCTTCAACGGAAAGCAATGAAGGGGGAGGTCAGCGGCTCTCACAGTTAGGTTTCTCGGGAGGCATGGAGGAGGCGTCGGCCGCCTGGAGCAGGTAGCGAAGGTGCTTCCACTGGCGCCCGCGTGACTGGCCCTTGGGGTACTTGTCCGCCGTCTGCACCTTCTTGAACGGCAGCGTCGGCGCCAGCACCATCTCCGCCTTCACGACCTCCGGCTCCATTCACCGCCGGCCTTCGAGTTCCAGGAGATAGCAATGAGACGAAGGGGTCCGGCTCGCGTCGGAGATCCTTGACCCTTGGGAGGGTTAGGGTTCGATGAGCCACGGATGGCAGGCGAGGAAGGCGGAGACGGCGGGCGTTGTTGGGTCGGGGACTAAGAGGCAACGGCGACCTGACGGCGACTGGCGAGGCCACGTACGGGAGTGCTCGCAAAACCTATTCGGACTGATTTTCGGTTTATATGATTTTCGGTATTGCATCAGACAGCTGGTTTTCAATTTAAAAATTTTAAAAAATCAAAAAATTGAAAATCCAAAACCTGGTCAAACTATCCAAAATCAAAAAGGTGGAAAATTGATCAAATTGTTTTGGTTTCAAAATTTAAAAAATTAGAATTGGAAAAATCGATCGGCAAACAAAAAAATCAAGCAGTATTCGCTAAAAAAATTTAATTTCTTTCATATGTTATAGTTTTACGCCGTAGTGGTTTTTTTTGTTTTCCTTGATTTTTGGTCAAACCGGAATCATCACTTTCGCGGCTTGTTACTAGATCCTCCTCGTACGTGTTACAGTATACTCCTCCCCCTTTTTCGGTGACTTTTAATATTATATTTAACTATTTATTTTATGTAAAAATAAGTTCAAATTTATAAACTTAAAATCATGGTTCAAATAATTATAATAATAAATAAATTATAAAAAAATTTAATATATTTATTAAAGTTTTTAGTAAGACGAGTAGCTAAAGTTGATATTATAAGTCAACAAAGAAAACAATTTAAAAATAAGAAAAGTAGATTAGCTGTATAATTTAAATTAGTAGGTTCATGGGTATGCTTATTTTGAGGGAATTATTTACAAGATATTATAATTGTGCCGTTTGATCTGTCTGTACTTTACATCGTTCCGTTTTGATTTTGTCCAGAAGTCATTGAAACCATTTTTTTTCCATAGCACATTATATTCAGTACTTAAATTATTTAATAGCCATAAGAGCATCCCAAAAGCTCCCATTAACTCCCTCTAAACACCTCCCTATTTTCAGACAAACTTTTTGATATCCCTGATCCTATTTTTCATGCAACTAACGGTAGATCGATTGTTCATTGATTCAAATTTAAACTATATTTAGAGGTCCTAATTTTTTTTTTGCTAGCTTCAAAAAGTATTTTTTGGAGTGATTTTTTAAAAAAATGTTGAAGATGCTCTAATGAGAGATGTAAAAGGAAACTGTGTCAATGCTCTTAAACTTTGTTCTAATCCTCAGCTATATTTGTATCAATCTAAATCTTCATGAGCTTTTTGTAAAAAATCTGCTATGTTTGCAGGAACCCACCGGTTGGCATGCCCGCGATGGATAACGACCATTCACCACGAACTGCTGCTTTTATAAAGTAGTAGTGATAACGATACTTCCTTTGTTTCAAAATATATGTATTTCTAAGTTTAGATAACGTCAAAATCTTTTAACTTTTACCTACAACATTCAGAAAATTACATAATTTTTAATATAAAAATATAATTTTCATAAAAGTTTTATTTTACGATGAATCAAAAAATATAATTTTTATATGATAAAATATTATTAATTATATATTATTAGTGATTAAAATAATAAAAATTTGACTTTAACTAAACCTAGAAATACTTATATTTTAAAACGGAGGAAGTACAGACCATAAGTCATCAGCATCTTCCAAAGGAACGTATGCATTCAACGCTACCCCTGGCTATACATTTTCACAGATAATCTTTCTATTCCGTTTATGTACATCAGGACATGCTTGTTTTACACTAGTCAAATTGGCAGGGAGAAGTCCACGGATATACATCTCGTCGTAAAGTTTTGAAATCTTTTCCATGTTTCCTTGTCTAATGTAACCTTGAATCAGTGTCCAATATGTGACATAATTTGGATCCACATTATTCTCAATCATTTGATCGAGAAGCTTGATTGCCTCTTCCATATACCCATGAGTGCAGAGACCATGAATCAGTATAGAATAGGTGAATACTGTAGGCTGAATA
>BCLG01000103.1:115770-160397 GCA_001602295.1 Zoysia matrella
AGGAGGAGGCGGGTTAGGCGGTCCAGGAGAGTGGTGTCCGCGGCGGGCGGCGCAGAGTAGTGAATGCGGCGGCGGAGGCAGGCGAGTGGTCGAAGCAGGCGGCATCTCCGGTGCATGTGCTGGCCGGAGAGACGCTTGGTGATGGTTTCGCAGCGGCGTGTCAGTCGATTGGAAGGGGGAAGCAGCACACGGCGGGGGGTCTACGGATGGCAACAGTGAAGCGCCACTCGGCGACGTGTCGGCGAGAGGTCGCGGCGAAAAGGCGAACGGCGGGGGCGGCCGGCGAGACGGAAAAAATGAGTGAAAGGTGGACGAAACAGCGGTCAAACATAAATGAGTCATCTAATTTTTTTTTAATTGTTTATCAATTATTTAAAATTTTAATTTTTTTATTAATCACTAAAATTAATTTTTTTTATTCATCACTCTTATACATTTAGAGGTTGAAAAAGACTTTCTTGCCCTTAATTTTTTTATTACTAAAATTTTAGTGAATGTTATAAGAATCAATCGTATCTCGCAAATTTATATTATGAGCCATGAGCTTAAAAGAAAGTTTCAAATTAAATTTTAAAATTAAAATTTGAATGGTAAGTAAATTTTTTTTCTTTATGAAATTTTAGATGCACCAAAACCCATCAACATCCACTAAATAAAATGAGTAATAATAAAATTTAAAAAAATTGAAAGAAAGGTAAAAATGTCTTTTTTTAAGTCTCCAAATGTATATAAGTGGTGAATAAAAAAATAACATTAGTAGATGATAAGTAAATTATAAATTTTAGTGGCGGATAAATAACTACAAGTTTTTGATGACTAATAAGAAATTTACCTAACATAAATACGCAACTCAGCAATCTAAGAAAGGGAAAATTAGAAATATAGGAGTACGAATGAGTAACTCTCTGCCCCTCCATATGAATTTAGTTCTTTGACTAATAATTTCTATAAATATAAATGAAATAAATATATACAAAATACATATTTGAAAGTATTTATTATAATGGATATAAAAAGTTTATATTGTAAAGTTACTCAAATCTATATAAATTATTGATCAAAGTTAGCTGGCATAAAGAATACTAATTTTAAGATGGAAGCTAGGTAAATTATGTTTCAAATTTTCTGATTTTAGCTCCTCTTTAAAATAAAACACCCTATAAAAAATTGGAGTAAACCTTGTAGAGTTGCAGCCCACCAGGGCTCAGTTATATCCACAGTAGAAACTCAGAAATCGTGGGCAGCTTTTGCTCCTTCCTGAACCTCCAAGCTTGCAATAGCTCGCTCCATGGAGGGACATTTGGAGCAACTGAGGGAGGAAGTTACAATATAAAGGAGAGGTAACATGAGAGATTACATATTGGAGAAAGATAAACACCAACAATTTCCTACATGTGCGTCGTCTGTGGGGAGGCGAGAACGCCAAAGAGCAGCAGCTTCCCAGCAAGGACTAAGTAGACATACGAGAGAAAGGGCAATGGGCTGGAACACAACTTCATTTCGATGTTTCCATAAGTGCCAACAGCATAGCATAAGATAGGTTGAGTAGTGGAGCACTGGGATGGCAGCTGGTGGCGGAAGCTTCTACAGCTGCGTGACCATAGCATCATGAGATGGGTGGCACCCAATCGCAGTCCAGAAGCTCTGTGCAACACCACAAAGCTTACAGACGTCTTCGTCCACGATTCTTGAGCAAATGTAATTTTGCAGTGTATCCTATCCTGCAGCAGCAGCCAAGAGAACTTTGAGGTGGGGGGGGGGGGGGGGGAGCTCGTGCTGTCCAAATTTATAGGACTCGCAGGGGGAGCCATCGGCATTAGAGTAGAGCTTATACAGGGAGCTGGAGCACAAATTGCCATCCGTTGACACCCAAAAATCATAGGATCACCGGAATATTCGGCACGTTATCGGAGTATTTGGTAAGCCCTCGCGGGTTCGAAAACTCAGCTCACCAGAGTGTCCGACACGTTGTCGTAGTGTCTGATGCGAGCACTTAGCCCACCGGAGTATCCGACACGTTGCCAAAGCGTCTGGTGAGCCCTCTCGGGTTCGAACACTCAGTCCACCGAAGTATCCGGTATGTTGCTGAAGTGTCCGATGAGCCCTCTCGGGTTCAGACACTCAGCCCACCGGAGTATCCGACACGTTTTCGGAGTATCCGGTAAGCCCTCTCGGGTTCAGAAAATTACACGATGAAATCTTCGGCACTTTACCGGTGACTCCAGTCACCGAAGTGTTCGACACTTTACCGAAGACTTTGGTAATGCTAATTTAAAAAAGTTTTCAGCTGATTGATACTAATTTCTTTCCTAACTCATGGGATTAGTTGTCCTGTGAGATAAAACCATTATTCCTCTATAAAACAAAGGCCTATGACCGGTTGAGGATCATCCCAATCGATCAAAACAATTTGTCTTTACATTTCATTCTTTTTCAAATTTTAATCCCCTCACTCAACTCTCGTGCTATTCTTCCTTCATCCCGACGACGTTTGAAGGCGATTTGACTGGTCGAGTTGAGCCCTGATCATCGTTAAAACGATCCTCCTACAATGGGGTCCCTCTTGAGGCAAGATTGTCTAGATGCTACCTCAAACTCGGCGTTGAAGAAACGTAGGTGTTCTCATACACGGACGTGCGAGCGGTGTTGGCCCAGATCCGATTTCAGCGTTAACACACTTTTTGGCGACTCCGTTGGGGACGATTATTCAGTTTTCATTGTAGTAACCGAATTTTTCTAACCTAGCCTTTTTTTCTAATTGATCCATCTTTGTGATTCGTCATCACCATCGCGTCTGGCCTCTTTGGGCCGATTGTATCTATTTACGGTTGTTCTTATTCTTATTGCAGGTTTTAATCGTGAGAGCCAAGAATAAAGAAAAAGGAATCAAAACTACCTTGTTGTTGCGGTTTGATCAAGTTGAATAGTGGCAAAGACATGGCAAGTTATTTATACCGCTACGATCAACTCGAGGTAAAATTTGCAAATGAGATGTCAATGCTTAATAGTTTTGCAAATATTACACATTCCTATATTTATGTTGCTAGACATAATGATGGGCATGGTGCATCATTTAACCATTATTCAAGTATGGATCCTAGTCACGCATCACTCTTATTTCATAACGTATTTGCTCCAAGTTTTAGTGACACTAGCAACACTCAATATGCACATAGTTATACATCGGCAATGGAGCTGTCTCATATGTCGGGGTAAAAAGACATTCATCAAAGTCATGCCAACTTGATGAGTTCGATCAACTTTTATGAAACACCACATAGTAATAGTTCCATGAATGCCCAATATGGTATTTTTTCTTTCAATGCATCAGCAATAATTGCACCATTTATGATAACTTCATATAAAATGCCGATATATAACATATACGATCATGCTAGTTCATATCTTGCGTCTAATTGTTCTCAAGTGCTATATGATGCGTCGCATATTACTAGAGTGGAGGTTACACCTACAAATTCAGCATTGTACTCAAATCTTAATGGTCATAATTCGGCTCCTCATGCTACTGAAAATTGTAGCCAAATTAATGAAAATTTAGCGAGCATCGACATACCTCCACGTGCTACGCTTGCATATACTTCACCTACTAATTCAGCTTTAAGTGCAAATAATGATCATGGCCGAATGCGTGAAAACTCAACAATAGCTCCAATGTTCCCTCAAGATGCTCTTTAAGTATAGAGAAGAAAATGGATGCGGTTGTTGCAAAACATCTCTCAAGAATCAAAAGCCGTTTTTGATTAAAAAGCCGATTGTTAATGAATTGTCAGGTACAAGTGAGAATGAGGCAATAAACATAGCTACACATGAGGATATCAAATGCAAAAAGGTAGCTATGTTTAATTTTCCTAAAGAGGTCATATGTTTGTCAAGTGATTATTCCATTATTCATCGACCTCAACCCATAATAAAATAAGATTCGGTTAACAAAGAGTATCAACGAGAGCATAGAGACAGAGACAAATGAAAGGTGAAGGCGTTGCCATACCACAATTCAATTCATATTAAGGTTCTATGTCTCTCCAACACATTTGATAAGGTATGCTTTATAAGTACTTTGCTTAATTTCCAATCAGATCATAAATTTTCAATTAATACATACATTAATACTGCCATAGAAAACAATGCTAAGAGATCGATTGAGAAGGGTAATTTATTTGTTAGCAACAAAGAGTCTTTACATAGTGTCGGTCCATGCATTATAAAAATTAGAAAGGCTGATAACAGTAATGTTTTAGCATTCAAAGTTTCAACCTCTACATTGCCTAAGCTGTTATCTAAATGGTTTACTTGTAGTCATTCGGGTCTTAAAAGAACAAAATCAAGATTAACCGATGTTGCAAAAACTGATGTTACTGTAGTAAAAGATTCTAAAACATCCGGTAAAAGCGACACAAGTAAATGCGTAGCCGAATAGATAGATGACAAATCTAAACCATTTGTTTGCTTAGTCTTAAAGCCGTCTCCTCAAAAGAATTGGCTAAAGAAGACAAAGTACAATTTTGATTTGAATTTGTGTAATGATCTATTTGATAACTTGCTTGAGAATAGTTTTATTAGGCTCATAGATCACAAAGTTATTTCATCCCCAATTGGTCTCGATAGCAAAAGCTCATCAAATCGGCCACAGGCCGGTTCATCTTAAAAACAACGAATTGACTCTTAGTAAAAACAAGTTAACGCACTCCGATAGAGAGAGTGCAGTTGCCGATGAAATTCATAATGATATTATTAAAGATCATGATTTTACTAAGATTGTAAAAGATCCATGGTGCACTGGAGGGCAACATAAAGTTTTTGAGCTTGCTCATGGGCGAAACCGGAAAAATCAGAGTTTCAAGTTCATTTCGGTTCTCGCAAGGTCAACAAAAAGAATATAAATCCGAGAACCAATTTAGAGAAGGTTAATGGAGGCAGATTCTATGACCAAAGCAGGGGTAAAAAGCGAAAACTTCCTTTTGAAGAGCTTTTGGCTAAATATGTAGAAAAGATAGATGCAAAGAATGACAATAAACCAAATCGCCCAAAGCCATCAAGAGTGCCTCCACAATATAAATATGATGATTCAAATCGGCAAAGAAAGAGAGTTTATTCGGAGGATTCATATCTTCCTTTTACGCCGATTGTACCACCTCCATATGGATCTCACACTGTAGCTTGTCATCCTTATGCATCATGGGGGTGGTACGATCCAAAGATGCAGCCTCAATCATATCATCAACACGATGATACTACAAGAAAGCAAACCACCGGAGCATAACCATATTCGAAAGACTGTTTCGATAAAAAGAATGGGTCAATGGCTTAAGAGAAGAGGAAGGTGATTCGACAAGTCTATCATGTCAAAAGGGACGGTCGTAAGGACAAAAGTTCAGATGTGACTTCAAGTGAAGAAAAGCTGATTCATGCTTTGAAAACTTCGCTATTAATGGCAAAAAGTTGAAGCAACCAAGCATTGATATTCTTGATGCCAAATCTGAACCAAAAAAGTTAAAGGCATCCAAAAGCAAATTACAGTTGCCAATTTCCAAGACGAAGGCCCAACCGAGAGGTTCACTCAGTTTCTCAAATTGGCAAACGAATAAATTGCAAAAACTTAGCGTGGAAGAATTGAAGAAGAAGGGCATGCCATGGATTCCCAAAGAAAGGTTGCAAGAACATGACAATAGTAATAGTCAAGTGATGGGCACAAGGAAGATAGTGGAAAATAAGAAGAATAAGAAGCTATTAAAGTATGTACCCAATCATCAAAACTATTGGTCATTGCTTGGTCATGATTCATTGTCCATGTCACAAATGCATATGTATTGAAGTCATCCTCATGCTATTTGTTCTCATCCTTCTTGGCTTATTTACTTTAATTCTTGGGCACCCAAATACTATGCATACTATGAAGGACTATTTTCAAATGGCCATACCATTACTTGAATTGCTTTGGGTGCAAAGAACGAAATGACAACATGTACGGCACTTGTACTCGTTCTTAGAGTTTATTTTGGTTCTATAAGTCATGTGAAGGATGTATCATTGTACTCACATTGGTAAATCCCTAGATGCTAAGTCTTATAATCATGAGTTTATCATTGTTAGGCATTTATGTAGCCAATGATTATTGCTATGTATTTGAGATGGCAAGTATCAGGTTACAATATCAATAGAACTTAATTGTAATGACCGATACTTGAAGTTATCGATGTTGAGATAATTTGGCTATCGTTGTTCTAATGACTTGGTAAAGCCGAATTAGAGTATTAGAGTCTTTTTAGTCATTGCCCACATGTTTTTTTGCCTAATATTTCAGGGGAAGTTCAAAGTTCGGCATATAAGCATTTTTATGAACTATTAAGTTCTATTACAGAACATTGAAGAATTTGATGAGAGTGTTTAAATGCAGTACGACATAGTTTTGACATAGGTAGAAGAGCATGAGACTTCTATAGCTGATGAGTTGTAACCAGCCATCGTTGAGCTATTTAAAACTTTGATACTCGGGGGGCAAAAGCCGCTAAGTGAAATATATGGAAGAAGATGCTACAATAGAAATATTTGTCGTGCTTGTCAAATATGTAGTGAAATGCTTAGTTCCATTCGGTCAAGAATATAAACTTTATCTTGTGAGGAAACAAGGCCAATGAATGACTTGGTTATCACTTTGGGCAAAATCTGCAGCCTCCAGAGTGTCTGGCAAGCCCTTCGAGTTTGGGGCATTTTGCTCATCGGACTATACGGCGTGGTGACCGAACTGTCCGGCAAGCCTCTCGGGTTCAGGTACTTTGTACACCGGACTGTTCAGTGCAGGACCAAAATGTCCAGTGACCGGAGTATCCGGTATAATGCTGGAGTGTCTGGCAAGCCCTCTCGGGTTTTGGTGCTTTGTACACCGAACAGCACGGTGCAGGACCGGAATGTCCGGTGACCGGAGTATCTGGTATAATGCCGGAGTATCAGACAAACCCTCTCGAGTTCAGGTGCTTTGCACACTGGACTGTCCGGTGCATGACCGGAATGTCCGGTGACCAGAGTGTCTGGTGATTTGCCGGACTATCCGGCAAGTCCTTTTGGGTTCAAGTGTTTTGCGCACTAGACCATCCGGCGTCATTTCGGACTATAGATTGAACTTCAATGTTCAAAAGCTGAAATATTTACTTAATACGATCTAACACATTGCTTCAATTGACAGAATAGTATTTCGGCTACTTTATTGGTTTTTGTTCGATATATCGGTTCTAGATAATCGATATCGTGTTTATCGTCATACTTGAGCAATTTTGGATAACAAGAATATTTTTTGGCACACTAGCTTTACCAAAAAACATGAGGGCATATGTTGGCAACCCGTAAAACTAGCTGCCCTTCACAGCAAAATCGTGATATCTACGTCTTCACGAACTGATCGAAGGTAACCTTGTTCGATCTAGTCTGTTGCGACCCGCACGACCTAGTGCTCTCGGTGCATTGATCTGGATCTTTTCAGTGTCAACACACTTTTTGCGACTTCGCTGGGGACGAGTGATTTCGGTTGCACAAACCGAATCGTCGTTTCCACCATGACCTCCGAGATCTCCACGACGAAATATCGTCATGCCATCATTGGAGGAGTTGCCCGAGGAGGCGCGCAAGGTGCGTAAGGAGCAGGAGCTACAGGAGTTTTGACGTGTTTCAAGAAAGATCGCCAAGGCGCGATCTCACAAGGGAAGGAGCCCGTTCTTTCGGCCGACGACGACGACGCGGCCATGGGTGCTGCCAATGTAAGGACATCTTCGCACCCTCCCATTACTTTTGAAGACCTTTCGTATTACTTTGCCAATATAAAAAAGGTCTTGACAAACAATATGCAATACATGATCCAAGAAAACTTGTCTAAGTCTAAAAATGTTAGTATTGCACCATCATCTCAAGTTGCGCATGTAGGTCCTACCACTAGTGCATCGGCACCTACTACGTCAAGTGTAGAACAACCTCCGTATGGCATGCCGTTAGACTCGTTTAGTAGGCAAACTAGTTTTCTGTCTCATGCGCAAACTAGTGCTTTGTTAGTGTCTTCCGCTAGCATAGGGCCAATTACTAGCATCCCTAATCCGGCCACTAGCCAATTGAATGAATTGGCTAATTTTGTTCCTCCTTACCGTACCGTCGCATATAGCACATCACCTATCCCACCTAACGGCACAGGTATTCCTCATGGCCCCGTTCCTAATGAATTGTTTAACGCCATGAAAACGAATACACATCCCTCACCACCGGGCACATCCCCTAGGCCAGCCATAGAAAACATAGAGGAGTGTATGGCTCGCATTAAGAAGGACTTAAACAAACAATTTTGTGAGATGCAAAGGGTAGACCTCAAGAGAAGGGACCGTATTTATCAAAAACTATACCCTGCATATTTTGATTCAGTCCTATATCCCGTTGGATAGCGTGTTTCCAACTTCGTCAAATTCAGTGGCGAAGATAGCAAAACTACTTAGGAACACGTTAGCTAATATGTAGCACAACTAAGAGAAGCGGGTTTTAGTGTGGCTTTGAAAGTACGATTGTTTTCTTTATCACTAACCAGAACCGCTTTCTCTTGGTTTTCATCATTGTCCCCGGGGTCTATATACACGTGGGAGTTTTTAGAGCACAAGTTTTATGACCACTTTTATTCCAGGGACAACGAACTGAAGTTGTCACACTTGACATCGATTCGGCAAGAGAAAGAGGAACCCGTCGTTGACTATCTTCGGCGGTTTAAAGATATTAAGAACCGATGCTTTAATTTAACAATTTCTAAAAAAGACTTAGCCGACCTAGCTTTTAGTGGTTTACAGTCGCATCTCAGAGAAAAGTTGGAAGGATACGATTTTCTTACACTCACCCGCCTCCAACAAAGGGCTTCGGCTCAAGAAAGCCGAAATAAAGAAATAAAACATGACTACAAGACCCGTCGTAGCATGCACGTTGTAGAATGTGATTCGGATAGCTCCGATGATGATTCCAATGACATCTTGGCTAGGCTAAATCATTTTCTTGTGATACGCTCAAACCGGTTCATAAGAATCGGAAAGACGATGTAAAATACACCAAGACCCGTTTCACTGATGCCATACCCGTCATTTCATCCGGGATGGAACGGACCGAGAGAGGAGGTCTTCACAAGGCTCTCCTACCCTATCCCGGATCGAACGGATTCTCGATCGATCAAGGTTCAGAGAGGGAGCTTCACCACAGTGCCTAAGCAAGAGTGGCGCCCAAAGCAAGGTAATGAACCTGCTCCCTCCACCGTTTTTCATCAAGAAAGTGCATCCGAAGGTGTCGTAAAAATCGCACAACCGATGTCAAAATCGGAGGAGTCTTCACGGGGCTGATCACTTTGGATCCGGTCGAAAAAGCTTCCTATGACTATGAAGCTAGCAGCAGCAAGAGCTCCTCTAAATACACGCAACCGAGGTGGTGTCCGCTTGGCTTGACCCAAACTCAAAAGAGGAAGCTCCAAAGGCTGCGCCTCCGAAAGATACGAGAAGAGAAAGTAGAGAAAAAGAGAGACGAGGTCTTCAATGAGATCAATCCGATGGTCCCTCAGGTAAGCAGTGGAGGGTTAAGGAGCCTAAGGCCCCTACTCTACCGGTGACGGAGAAAGCGGAGGTTACTCTGAAGCCGCTTAGTTTGGCCAACGTCGTCTTAGGAGAGGACTTCACAACGCTCTCGCCCACGAGAGACGTCGATATGTCCGAGTTCGACAACGTCGACCTCTTGGACTACGAGCCTACACCGCCTCGAGAAGGTATAGACATTAATACCATTTGCTTATCTTTTTTCGATTATTCACTTACAGAGGAAAAAGAAGTCATGGCACAATTTGACTTTGGACCAAAAAGTGCTACCTTCGAAAAGCCCGAGGAATCGGAGAACCATTTGAAACCTCTCTATGTGAGAGGTCATATTAATGGTTCACCGATTTTTCGCATTCTTGTGGACGGTGGTGCTATTGTTAATCGAATGCCGTATTCTTTGTTTAAGAAGCTAGATAAGGCCAACCATGAGCTCATTCGGACGAACATGACTTTGAACGGTGTGGGAGGAGGAGACCCTATCGAGGCTAAGAGGGTAGTTTCTATGTAACTCACCGTTGGAAGCGCCTACCGCTTTCTTTGTTGCCGATGTGCGCGGTAGTTATAGCTTGATCTTAGGGCGTGATTAGATTCATGCCAATAGATATGTTTCTTCTACTTTACACCAATTCTTGATACAATAGATTGGTGATGATGTAGAGATGGTTCATGCGGATGCATCGGCTTGTGTTGCTATGGCCGAATCATCTTTTTTGTCGTATGACGCCGTCAAGTGCTTGACCGATTTAGACTTGACGAATTATGATTTTCTTAGCGTAACTAGAGATGGTTTTGTACCGGTCAATGTAAAGCTGATGGAGAATTGGCTCAACTATATAATGTGATTTAATTGATTTTAATCTTGATTGGTTGCAAAAGAGAGTGGAACACTATCGGTCCAATACGAACGATATGTGCAAAGCTATCGAAGAAATAGAAGATATGAATAAGTTAGGACAAGAATTCATATTGGCCGATCCTCTTGAGGAGGTGAACCTTGACAGCGATGATAATCTGAGACCAACTTATATAAATAAAAAATCTGAAAGCCGATTATAAGGTGAAGTTAATCAGTTTATTAAAAGAATATGTGGACTGTTTTGCATGGTATTATAATGAAATGCCATGGTTGAGCCGCGAGTTAGTTGAACATCAGCATCTAATAAAATCTGGTTTTTGACCTATTAAGCAGCCGAGAAGGAGGTTTAACCTGAATATGCATGATAAGATTAAAAAAGAAATTAACCGATTACTTGATGCAAAATTTATAAGACCTTGCAGGTATGCGGAGTGGATATCTAACATCATGCCGTAGAAAAGAAAAACACCGGTAAGATTAGAGTTTGCATTGATTTTAGAAATCTAAATAGAGCCACTCCTAAAGATAAATGTCCTATGCCCAATTGACACTATCATGCATCCTAGGGTTTCAAATAATTCCTACAACTTAATGTACAGTACATTAGCTATACAATATATAGTGATAAAATAAAAATTTAAAACAGGGTTAATGTACCGGGGTTGCCTTCGGTTTGCTGAGAGTTAACACAAACAAGAGGAAGGTCTTCAGTGACGGATGACTCCGGAGCGATCAGCGCTAGATCTTGGTCTTCCGCGATGATTCCTAAATGCATGAAATGATATGCGAGTGCGATTAGTTATGCACCTATTGACAGCTGATATTTTACTTGTCATCGCATGTGACAAAGATGCTCACATGCGATGATATGCTCATGAATGCATGTGTCAAGGATGGATATGCGATAATATGACAAGAAGAGTATGATGATGATTTCGTGAAAAAGGATTCTATTACGCTAAGGTGCTGCTGGGAGTTATATGAAAAGGTTTCTGAAATAAATTTCTATACCATACTAAATAGTTCATAATATGATAGATTACTTCCAAATTTTTTTAATATGGTTCTTGAAGGCATAAACTACAATTTTAGTTGATCATAATATTAATGAAACTATAAACTAATTTCTGGACCAATTTTATAATTTATTACAATATTATGAATTTCTAATAAATTAATTCATATCTAAGAGTAATAAATTATTTATAAATAATATATAAGTGTATAGATTCTAAGTAACTCTAAGATGACATTTATTAATTAGTAGAACATAATTATGCATTTTCACATTTTTAATATGCATGAAAATGGATATATGAGTTTATGCATGATGCACTCTATTTAAATAATTATTGAAAATGCATCTTTGATAGTTCTAAAATATTCTACGTGATGAGAGGATTCCAATGGTATATTATTTGTAATTTTTGGAGCTCATATGCATTTTCTATGATTTTTGCAAGTTTTTACGAATTTCTGCGCAATTGAAAATTGAATTTCTGAAAATGGATTTAACCCAACCCACTCGGGCACCACGTGGCAGCACCTGGTAACAGCCGCACTGAAGCGCGCTGGAACAGCGGCCGCACGAGATCGACTCTCATGGCCGCACGGGATCCGACGGCTGGCCGAGCGGGACGAGCTCCTCCATGGCAGCCTCAGGCTGGCGCCGGCGGTGCACCTCACCAGAGCTCAGCTCTTGGCGGTGGGGCTCAAGTTTTCTCGCGCCAAAATGGTCTACAGACCGCGCCGAACTCAGGGGTGGGGGCTACGGCCGGAGGAGCACACCGCAGCGGTCTGGCGACGAGGAGTGGCGCGGGCGGAGCTTCGGCGATGGCGTGTGAGTGGTTTAGTCAACGAAACGTGAAGGTTTCTTCACCACCAGCTTCACCGGAGCGAGTAGAAGCTCGGCGCCGAGGTTGTCGTCGAGGAGGAGCGCCGGAGATGGGGGTTCACCGGCGAGGTGTCGTGGTGCAGGCGAGCGACAGCCAGAGAAATTCGAAATCCCATCAAACTGCACCTCTATTTGCCCCAACCTTGGACCTGGAGATGCGCAAGCTAGTGAGGAGTCCACCATTGCAAATAATCAAGAGGAACCCATCGGAGCTCACCGGCTTGGGTCGAAGAACGGCCGGTGGTCCAAGAACTCGTGAAATTGGGGAAAATTCAATTCTGGTTGCCGTAGCTCGGGGATGGAGGAGGCACCGTGGTGGGAAATGGAGGACAAGGCAGTGCACCCGCTCGCCAAGGATGGTGGTTGGAACAGTGTTCGACGGTGGCTCTCCGCGGAGAATGGCGTGTTCGGTCGAGGAAGGCAGTGAGCGAGGGAGAGAAAGCACCGGCCGGGGTTCGGGGACACGGGGTCTCTACTGTGTCCGCGCGAGGTTTGGGTGCGGAACGCGCGGCGCACATGCAGGTCAAGAGGCGCGGGCACTTGTGGCAGCTGGCTGCCTGCGCTGGCGGCCAGAGGTTGGAGATGGAGCGGGGTGAGGCTGACAGGTGGGTCCCGCGGTCTTTTTTTTTTCTCGAATTTTCGCTGATTTTCTGTGCTACACTGTTTTTGCTCTGAAAACAATCCTTCCCGGGCTCTAAAAATTTTGAAATTTTTCAGGGTGGTAGATCTTTCTAAATGGAACAACTTTTATTTTGGGCCCGAGTTCAAATTCCAAATATGTTTTATTCTATAAAATTCACAATACAGAAAATTATTTTAAGAGAAATAATTTATTTGGGCCTTTTTCCTTGCAAATAAGATTCCACAAATTTTCTAAAATTCGAATCTTTACAACACCCTTCCAAAGAAAATTTTGGCTCATAAAGTTTCGCTGAAAAATTTTGAACTTAAATTTTGAAAATTAAATTTAACTCGGGAATCTAAAATTGACTACGATGTTTATATTTCTTTTTGAGCTCGGATTCCGAAACCTCGAATCAAATATTCTTGCTTCTTTATTTAGTGTTACAGAACAGTACGACATGCTTGGCTCGAGCGTCCTCCATGGATGGGTGCCGCTTGATTGCGCGGTCTACCGGTGTTGCCGTCTTGGATAGCGCACTGCACGGGAATAATTGAGGACGAATAGACTGAAATGTTTGTCTACTTACAAGCCGGCGGAGTGACTGCGACAAGTACTCTCTAGCTTCTTCTCATCTTTTCTCTATCTCTGTGTCTATCTCTACCTTTACACTTTAAAAAGCACATTTTTTTCTATATACGTACGATAAATTGTATTTAACAGAAATGTGATAGACTATATACACACAAAAAATGCATCTAAAATTATCTTTTTTTACAAATCTGACTAATGAAATCTCTCTGTATACATTACAAATCTAACAGATGAGGTCTTCTAAATATTTCAGATCATGAATCTACACGAACCATTGTTAGTTAATAAAACACACCTACCCAATACAAATACATGAGATGGAATGAAAGTTGTTGGAAAATAAAAAATTTATTTTAATATTAATATATTATTTCTTAAATTAATATTTTTTTTAGACCATAGCATTAGCACGGACATTGTAACTAGCACTGTAAATCATTCTAGCATCGTAACATAAAAATAAACATAGTACTCCCTCCATTCGAAAATATAAGCACTTCTAGATTTAGTCAAAGTCAAACATTTATCACTTTAATCATTAATAATCTAGAATTTGACTTTATCCAAACTTAGAAATGCTTATATTTTAGAACGAAGGTAGTAAAAAGTAGAAGACAAAGACTATTATACTATTTTGTCGCTAACTACCCGTCTTTCACCTATCAAATTTGTCAATGCTCAATTTAAGATCGAGATTGGCATATATTGTGCGTAGGATCGGAAACGTGAATAACGTGAAGGTAATTTTAGGAGTGACACGAGACTTAAACTAGTTCGGACCTTTTAGATGATACCGACACTACGTTCAGTATAAGGGCGTAGTGTTTGTAATCCTGTTGGGTAGGACGAGATACATATTTAATTGTAGGAAGATTGCCCCTCTGTAATTATAATTAATAGCGTAATAATTCTTATACTCCCTCTGTCTCAAAATAAGTGTCTTTTACATTTTCAAACATTTACATTTGATCATTCATCTTATTCAAAAAATTTATGAAATTATAATTTATTTTGCTGTGAAATGATTTATTATTAGAAATACTTTAAGTTTGATTTATTTATTTTTGTATTTTCGTAAATTTTTTTAATAAAAAAAATAGTCAAACGTTGATTTCAAAAAAGTAAAAAACATCACTTATTTTGGGACGAAGGGAGTAATATTTATTTTAATTACACTCACGTTTTAATTACACTCACGTTGCCGTTGGGAGAACAAGTCCTTCACTAACAGTAACTTTATCTATACTAGATACAACTAAAAGTGAATGGAGGAATATGAAAGAGCCCACGATGATTGCTACCGAACCAAACAATTCATGTCACTCAGGACCACCTTAGCTGCTTTCCATTAATGGTTAAAATAAACGAGCAGCTAAAAACCATCATCTAAGAGCATCTCCAACATGTACTTAAAATTGGTTTAACTAAAACCCTCTTTAGGTAGTACT
This sequence comes from Zoysia matrella, assembly GCA_001602295.1. Taxonomy (NCBI): domain Eukaryota; kingdom Viridiplantae; phylum Streptophyta; class Magnoliopsida; order Poales; family Poaceae; genus Zoysia; species Zoysia matrella. The sequence continues at coordinate 130,799 of BCLG01000103.1, forward strand.
CCCTCCGTCCCATAATAAGTGTTGTTTTTGACTTTTTGAAATCAACGTTTGACTACTCGTTTTATTAAAAAAAATTGTGAAATTTGCGAAATTTAAAACTAACAAGTCAAACTTAAAGTATTTGTAATACTAAATTATTTTACAATAAAATAAATAATATTTTTATAATTTTTTAATAAGACAAATGATCAAAGGTGACTGTTTGAAAATCTAAAAAGACAGTTATTTTTGGGACAGAGGGAGTAGCTAAATTCATATTGGTAACAAAAAAATTATCTGGACGACAGGGCAATGGTGGCTATAAACGGATCACAGAGCGATAGTGGTTCGTCCATGGAAGTACTGGAGGGTGGAACTCTTCTCTCTATGCTGCCTGGTACTACCGACAATGGGACGAGGTCTACTGTGACTGCCGACAATGGGACGAGGTCTACTGTGACCGAGTTGAACAGCACTTCCTTGGTTGAATGTTGATCGCTAAGTATCAGTTACGCCTACTAATAATCCTCAAAAATAAATATAAACTTACATTTATTACATATATATTATTTCAAAATAGTATAGCTCTATTTTTTGTTAAAGAGTATTTGAATGCAGTGATATAATTACTAGGCCAGCCAGCCTGTGAGAAAGCCGCTAAGGTCTTTGTGCGGAATTCATCCACCTTCCACGAGTTGGCTCCCATAGGCATCTTAAATCAGTGCATGTAAGATTCCACATGTAAGATTCCACAGGAACAAGCAGTCTCACCTCCATTGCTTTCAGAAGGTTATAAATAGAGGGTCACACCCCCTCCCTTAACATATACACTTCACTTAGAGTCCCTCACTTACATTTCTCTCTTAGACACTACCACAGATTGACACAAAGAAGACACTATCATTAGTGATGGCTTATAAAAAGCCGTCGCTAATGACACATTAGCGACGGCTGCGATTTTGCATATCACTAATATATGCGGATCACGAAGTATTAGGGATGCGTAATACAAGCTCGTCGCTGATGACACACATTAGAGACAGCTATTTTCAGCCAATCTCTGAAGATGCACATTTGAGATAGTTGTTTTTCACCTGTCGCTGATAAAGTCTCATCAGAGACGGCTGTAAGTTACCCGTCACTGATAACTGTCATCAGAGACGGCTTTTTTGCGGCCATCGCTAATATGTTCTCATCAGAGACGGCTGTTACATAGCCGTCTCTGATGTGCGATATCAGTGACGGCTGTTTCTCGGCTGTCGCTGATATGCCTCATCAGAGACACGTGCACAAACAGTCTCTAATGTGGTTAACTAAAATTAAATCGAATCGACAGGAGACATAGATAAGACACTCGCTTCTTGCCCTCTAGGATTGCATGGACATTGCACCGCCCCCTTGCCGATGGATCCCCTCCATCAAGCTCTCCCGTAGTAGATTGAGCCACTCGATGAGATCCAAGAGCTCCATGCCCATGGTATGTACACTCTTATTGTGAAGATTGAAGTGTTTTTCAGAGACGAACACTTGCGGCGTTGAATGCTTCAGCAAAATGGATTGAGGTATATATGTACTCCTCTTGTGATCCGTTTCTTGTTTGGAGTTGCAGTTGACATGCCAACTTGTGCTTGCTTACTGTGTGCCTTAGCTACTAGTTTGTTCAACTTGTTTATGAATATATTCCTCTTGTATTTTACAAATTGAAAGAATAACAAAATCAGAAATTTTGGTGTTCATGATTACTTCAGACAACGGTTCATAAAATACTTGTAAACTGTTCTACACTTATCACAAGTAAGTAAACTTTGTTGTTAAAAAAAGAGTAAGCAAAATTTTGAACTTAATATTCCCTCTCTGAAATCATGTTCACATGTAACATGATTTTTTGAAGCATATTGTCCTTGTTGTTCAGCTAAATCATCTTATTTTATGTTTTTTTCAGAACTTTGGAAGTGACCCTAGTGTAACGAGGAAACCAAAGGCTGAAGGAAGGAGATCTCACCACTCCAAAACATACAACCTCACAGAGAAGGTAGTGCTATTATGAAACTTCTTGGATTTATATATGGTGTTTTATGCTAGTGTAGTTTATATTTATCTGATCCTCCACCGCCTATGTGAGGCCAAGATATCTTAGGGGATCTATTTTTGTGTCACTTATTTCAAAAAATTTGCAATGCTTGACTTGTGACATGTTGCTTGTTTTGTAACTACAGATGTCGAATCACGATTGGATGTACCTTGAGAACCGTACTTGTGATGATTACCTTAAAGGTGTCATGGGTTTCATCGCTATCGCAGAGAAGGACATGAAGCGGAAGAAGAAGACTGCTATGTTCTGTCCATGCTTTGACTGTCGCAACGACAAGAAGTTCCCACATTCCATGCACCTTCATTCTCATTTAATCATGCGTGGATTCAAAAAATAACTATACAGTTTGGAATAAGCATGGCGAAGAGGGATTTAATCTTGATGAGATGGATCAAGGAATCATGGATGATAGCATGGATCACGGGCCCTCTTGTTGCAATGTTGAAGATATGCATCTCAAAGATGATGACATCTCATCTTTCAGTGAGTTGTTGATGATATTGACCAGATGGTGCTTGATGCAGAAGGGGATGATGGGTATAATTGTGAAGAATTTGCAAAGTTTCAAAAGCTAGTGCAAGACTCTAAGAAACCCTTGTATTCTGGATGTGATAAGAAGTTCACAAGATTGTGTTCAGTCCTCAAACTTTTGTAATTGAAGGCAAAGCATGGTTGGTCTGATAGGAGTTTTACTGAGTTATTACATTTGCTAGGGAATATGCTTCGAAAAGAAAGTGAGTTGCCTACAAACACCTATGACACCAAGAAGATAATATGTCCTTGGAGATTGGAAGTGCAAAAAATACACTCATGCAAAGAAGATTGTATGATATATCAGAGTGACTATATAGAGTTGACCCATTGTCCTTTTTGTGGAACCTCACGATACAAGCCTAGAAGAGATGAGACTGATGATGAGGTAGTTGGTAAAAGAAAAGGGCATCCAAGAAAAGTTGTGTGGTATTTTCCTATCATCCCTCGTCTCAAGCGCTTGTTTGCAAAGATGAAAGAGGCTCAACTTCTCCGTTGGCACAAGGAAAGTCGTAAGAATGATGGAAATCTTCGGCATCCTGCAGACTCAGCTTAGTGGTGGAACATTGATTTCAAATACAAAAGTTTTGCTAGAGAAGTGAGGAATATAAGGTTTGCATTGAGTACGGATGGAATGAATCCATTTGGTGACATGAGTACTTCCCATAGCACATGGCCTGTCGTATTGTGCATCTATAATGTACTTTGCAACAAGAGAAAGTACATAATGTTGACAGTGCTAATTTTTGGCCCTAAACAACCTGGCATCAATATTGACGTGTATCTGAGACCATTGGTGGATGATCTCAAACGGTTATGGAATGATGGTGTAGAAGTATAGGATCAATTTAAGTGAAAGTACTTCATGTTACATGCAATGTTGTTGTGCACAATACAAGATCTTTCTGCTTTATATGCTGTGTCTAGGCAAAGTAAAGGAGGAATGGGATGTCCTCAATGCTTGTATGACACTGAGAGCATGTGGCTAAAAAATTCCAAGAAAATAGTATATATGAGGCATCGTCGTTTTCTTCCAAAGTCTCACATATACCGGACTATGAAGGCTCAATTCGATGGAACAAAAGAGACAGCGTCTGCTCCACGGCATTTTAGTGGACAAGATGTTCATGACCAAGTCAAGAAAATTGTGACAACCCTTGAAAAAAGGAAGCGCATGTGTAAGAGTGATGAAAAAGAAATGTAGAAGAAAAAGTCGATATTCTGAGAGCCTTATTGGGAAGATTTATATGCTTGACATTCCATTGATGTCGTGCATGTTGAAAAGAATGTGTGTGATAGCTTTTTAAGTATCTTGTTGAATATGAAGGGAAAAAGCAAAGATCATAAAAATGCACGTGCAGATTTGGAGGACATGGGTTTGAGGCCGGAGCTTTGTCCCAAAGGTACCAAAGAAGATTTGCCCACAGCTTCTATTACACTATCAAAGAAGGAAAAAAGAGAGCTATGTGAGTTCTTCAGGAGCATAAAAAGTCCATCCTGTTACTCAGCCAATATTGGAAAGCTTTTTTCTTTGAAGGAATTGAAAATAGTGGGTAAGATGAAGTCTCGTAATTGCCATATCATAATGACTGCATTGCTCGCAGTTGGTATTAGAAACATTCTACCCATACGAGTCCGTGAAGATATCATGAGTCTATGTTTTTTCTTCAATGCTATTGCTCAAAAAGTCATTGATCCATCTTCACTACAAGATCTAGAAAAGAATCTTTTCAAAACACTATGCCTTCTTGAGATGTGTTTTCCACCATCCTTTTTTGATATAATGGTACACCTTACCACACATCTTGTGAAAGAGATTTTGTATCTTGGTCCTGTGTTCTTGCGTCAAATGTATCCATATGAGAGATATATAGCCGTTTTTAAGTCATATGTAAGGAACACATCTTTGCCTGAGGGTTGTATTGTTCAAGGTTACTCTACAGAGGAGGTAGTTGAGTGGTGTTTCAATTACATTGACCCAAAAGAATCCATTGGTGTACCAAAAGGTCTCCATGAAGGCAGATTGGCAGGCATAGGCACTCTTGGTGAAATGGCAATAACCCCTGAGCTCAAGGCTTATGAACAAGCTCATCTCTTAGTGCTGCAACAGATGACTAAAGCGTCTGATTACATTGAAGAGCACAAGAGGTTGCTTCTTGAAGAAAATCCTGGTCTGAGTGATTCTTGGTTAGCCAGACAACATATGACAAAGTTCAATATCTGGCTAAGAGATCAAATTGATAAATCGAGTTTTCATAAAAGTGAATTGCTTCGTAAATTGGCAGCAGGCTCCTTATTTACAATTGTGACATATCAAGGATATGAGATAAATGGTTACACATTTTACACGGTTGCCCAAGACAAAAAGAGCACATACCAAAATAGCGGTGTTCGTATAGATGCATATGACAACAATATGGACAAGAGTGCATACTATGGTCAGATAGAGGAGATTTGGGAGCTCGACTATTCTACATTCAAGGTACCTCTATTTAAGTGTCGTTGGGTACAAGGCACAACAGGTGTCTAAAAGGACAAGTATGGTTTCACCACGGTTGATCTTAACCATCTCGGATACAAAGAAGAGCCCTTTGTACTTGCTAAACATGTGGCCCAAGTCTTTTATGTGATTGAAACGGTGCAAAAAAAACAATGTGGTACTCCCAGGCAAATGAAGGATTGTGGGGGTAGAAAATGTTGTGGATGAGGATAAGTATAACCAGTTTGATGAAGTTCCTCCATTTGCCACTTCAATCATGCCCGAGATCCCAGCAAGCGAAAAAACTCCTTATTTACATTCTGACCACAACGATGGGATCCGTGTGCCAAGAGTCCGCCAAAAACAAAGGTAGTGTCCTTTGTACATTTCTAATTTCTGCAATTTAGTTCAATTAATCTAATATCCATCTTTTTTTACATCCTGTAGGGATACTAAGTAGCAGCATTCTGTTCTGCAAAAAGGGGGTAGAAGACAATGTCAATATTAGATTCATCATGCTGCAAGCAAAAAACTTGATGTAATGTAATTTTGGTCAATCAATAATATTGTGTTGTTATATGTGAACCCAGGTACTGCTATGCAGCATATTTTGTCAGCAACGGTTTATCTCGGTAATTGTTGCTACTGTATTCTTCTCAATCCTCACTTGTGCTATTGGCTCTGATCAGTAATTTTGGCAATGCAGGTTGATCTCAATTCTCCATTCCAGGGTGCAATCTCACTAGTGCTGTTCCAGTCACATTTTCTGCTCACTCTAAAAGAGACTAGCTGAGCATGTGTAGTAGTATGGCTGTGCCGAACTACCACTGAGAGCATGTAGTTTTCGTTCCACAGGTGACCCCTCGCCTTGGACTTCACTCAAATCTTTTTCATTCTCAAGGTAATTTCGTCTATTGATGCTTTTAATAATGTAGTCTTGTTTTTTGGTGATTCTAGCTTACAGTGGCACCATCAATTGCATTCCCCTGCAAAAGATTTACTATTTATATTGAACCTTGTAGATGTCTTTTGATGAAAGCTCATCATCTAGTGCGCAAGACAGCTCCAAAGACAAACAATGCTCTGAGGAGGAAGAATCTACTAGTGGGACATCTAGACCTCAAGCTGGAACTGAAGCTCAGAGAGCAAGAACTGAGTCACGGTGGCCGACAGACAAGATCGTTGTTACAGAGATAGGTGCAGATGGGATGCCTATTGGTAAAAAGGAGAAGCAAAGAATGAGAAAGCTTGCAGGCCTCATTGCAAGGCAGAAGGTGTCACTAGTTCTTTCGAACTTTGGTAGTCTTGAGGAGGGAGGAAAACAGAAATTATTCGAGGATTATATTATGCCATTTCTGGAATTCAGTGAAGAAATGAAGCCTATAGCATTCAAGAGGTCAATGAAGGCGATTGCAAAGTGTTGGAGGAACCATAAAAGCAAGCTTGTCAATCAGTTTATGTCATAAAGGCGATTTCGGAGTTTTAAGTATTTGAAGAGAGAGGATTGGGAAGAGTTTGTAAAATTGAAGAGCACAGAGTTGTTCCAACAAGAAAGTGAGAAGTTTAGGAAACTTCGAGAGAAGAACAAGCATCCTCATAGGCTAGGCACAGCTGGATATGATGGGAAGCTCTCTCGATGGCAGGTCGAGGATGAAAGGTTGTCCAATGAGGGTCAATCAAACTCCTTCAAATAGCCTTAGAATAATTTCTAATACTTCTTTGCTTGGATGTCAACTTATATATATATACACACACATATATTTATATGTAGTGCCACCAGCAGCCGCCGGGCAATTCTTGTGGCTTCTATACTGCCTATCACTTGTTATGTGCTGCTGATGCAGCTAGAGAATTAAATAAACCTGAGGTTTGTGATCAACCCAATCAATTAAGCATGATATATGTAAATTTTTCACTGTTTCCTGAATTTTCTGATTCTGATAATATATATTAAGTTTTGTCTAGTTATATGTGAAACTGTAATAAAAGATACATGACTTGATTTTTACTCCTATATCATTTTCTAAGATTCTGATTTCAGTTGCTAGTGCATGTCAGTATACATTGTTGTTTTTCATGATATTTAGAAAAACTGCAGTACCTTTCTTATAGGCAATGTTGATACAAATGCCAATACACCTTCCCTATCATTTGGTAAAATAAATTGTCCATTGGGCTTGTAGATATCAGAGCAAACCTAGCAAAAAAAAAAAAAGAAACAGCACAGAAAGGAACTTTGTAAACCAAGATAAGTATGAGCATAAGACCATTTTGGAAAGGATTGTATAGGATAAGACAAAAATGATCTCGAGTTGTGTGAAAAAACCATTTTATAGCAAAACTGTTTTAAGGAAACAAATTTATATCAGCTAATAACTTCATTATTAAATATTTGAGTGATAAGACATTGTTGTTTTTATGATAATGATTAACTTTGTACCTCCTGAAAATATCTGAGAAGGGCTTGCTATTTTTGGCAATTTAATTAGCTTTGTTTTTCATGGCAACTTAATTCTATGCATGCTGTAGCATGGGGGGGGAGGGACAAATAAGCAGCAATGCCAACTCTAATATGATAGCAATCAGTGAAGAAATCTGATAAGTGCTTGCGGTGTAGTTGAGGCTTCATGTCAGAACACATATTTTCAGATTGTGAGAAAATATTAATGTCCTTGATAGTCATGCAGAACATGTGATTTATCCAAGCTTTTTTCATTTTGGGATCATAGACAAGATCTGTGCTGATAATATCTATGTGTATTCTATATTTAGTAGAGAGAAAAAGTGTACCTTTTCTAAATTAAATATTTGAGTGATCTGTTATAGTTGAATGATTACATACCCATCTCATGCTATGATCAATAAGCAGGATTTCATCATACCTACATGTGCCCTCGATGATACTGTGCTCTTTGATCTTCGAGATCGAATGACTACCTTTTTCGTCTCTGAGGTTATCTACAGTAAGGGAGAGTTCCATTGTACCTAAGTGAATGCAAATGTATTGTAGCTCTCCTTTGTGATATATATAATACTGTTTTATTTAAATATGAAACATTGTGACTGTGACTGTTATGATCGATGTGTCCTACTATGTGGATATTATGTGCAACAATTGAGTCTCATATTGTTATTATTTGAAATGCTCGTTATATAAGAGATTGAGCTGGTAATGCAATGATGGTTGTTATTATCTGAAGTGCAATTGATATCGAGTAAACTGGTGGCTCAGATTTAAAATAAAAACTGATACGGGTTCCACTACATTAGCGACGGGTGTAAATATTAGGTCACTAACAACATAGAAATTAGAGACGGCTCTTTGTAACACATGTCACTGATGAGCTTCTCATCAAAGACGGCTGTCAGCAAAACGCGTCACTGATGAGTGGGTCATCAAAGACAGCTAAGACTAACAACGTCACTGATTAGTGGATCATCAGAGACGGCTGCCACTATGGTGCGTCATCAGAGACGCTGCCACCAGTGCACGTCACTGATGTATATGTCATCAGAGACGGCTGCGGGAATGATCGTCGCTGATATGATTTAACAGAGACGGCTGTTCACCCATCGATAATGCTTCGTATCAGTGACGGTCGTTTGCCTGTCTCTAATGACTCCACATCAGTGACATAAATTTAGTGACGGATGCTTCACCCGTCTCTAATGAAGAAAAACACACTTCTCTAATGACTCTTTTTGTGGTAGTGAGAATTTATGGAGTTAGGCAGGATGAGTCTCCTTTTGAGTAGTGTTAGAGGTAGTTGACGGATGGTGACAGCCCCATCCATCCTTTTGTAATTCTCCAAGTTCGGTTATGAGTTGAACCTTTATAATAAGAAGATCTTGAATAGTTGACAAACCAATGAGACAGCATCATCCTAGTAGGACCTAGGTGCTTGGAACTAAGCCCTAACCTTGTAGATGACTATATCTTGGTAAGCTTTGTAACTATAGTAATGAAGTATATAAGTAACTTAGGGTAACTTGATTGCTCTATTAAACTTGTATCTTTTACTAGGATAGGATTCTCCACATGTGTGCCCACTATTTTTATATCTATCAATCATCCTTGTCTTAGACTCTGGTAATTAGTACTGAATATAGCACTTAGCACAAGTCTCTTTCATTTGGGATAAATATGATACCTTAGAATACTCTTAGGTAAAAAGCTATAATGATAATTCTGTGTACTTTTGAAACAATCTTATATGAGTCCTTTTAAAATAAAACCAAGTGATGTTGTTTCACCTTCTAAGAGGTAAGGCACAAATTCGATCTTAACCATTGATTTATATAAGGAAATGTGCCACAGATTACCGTCACCTTCCAAAAATCACTGATTACTTTCCAAATTAAATTATACAATAATTAATAATTATTGAAAAACTTTTACCTCCTAGGAGGTAAAAGAACAATTTAAACCTTGACCAACATCAATGAACGGTCCATATTCACTTAGGTCTATTTTAAAATTTGCCTCTTATAATCATAAAGAATTACCTACCATTGGCATCTCGGACACTTGCTAGGAAATAAACCTCCAAGTGATCGTTATGAATGCCAACATTGAGCACCGTGCTTCCTTAATTGCACTGTATACACAAGAATGAAACCGTGACTGTTGAAAGTCTTATGGCAATAGTTGATGTTCATGAGATGGCAGGATCCAATGATCTTCATGAAATATTACAATACTACAGAACATCGCCCCTCAACTCGGACCAGGGTTGAGAGATTGCAAGAGTAACACAGAGAAAAAACTAAAAAGAACATTAGCTAGACCCGACCAAACAGAGGAACCCGAAACTATCCAGAAGCCTAATTTCCACCCAACCCGAGAGCACCAAGTTTTTTATCCCTACACCAGACGTGGTGTTCATCTCGCAGACTCTGTATGTCCTCGGAAATGCTTGGAGAAGCTCCCACAAAAAACACAAGAATTGCAATGCTTCCACAAAGACCATGCTCCAAGAATGATCAATGGAAAAATTAACTCCCATCCTTTGATCTATCACAATTTTTTTGGATGCATTTCTCCACCAATCTGCCAGTGATGTTTCATCCAAATTTGGTATGAGCTGCTGTAAACCGGATGGAGCACAAATATTGAACCAGAAATAGCACATAGAAACGCAAGTAAGAAGTAGATGATATATAGATTCCTCTTTTTGATTTCAAAGTAAATAATACTGCAGGTGTGGAAGTCCCCTTTTAGAGAGCCTCTCATCAGTGCAATAAAACATTAGTTTGAAAGATGAAGTGTTAGAAATATGGATGGCCCAGCTGAAATTTTTAAGGAAAAAATCTTTTTACTGGGAATGTGAGCAATCTTGTGCCAATTCGAAACTCCAGCCTTCGGGCAGCTCTTAGTGAATGATGGATCACAGTAAGTTCGTTCGAATGGCCGTAGAGACACATGCAGTGTTGCGAGTGACTGAATACTTCTGCAGTAATCCAAATGCAAATGCTCCAGAGTTGTTAGCTCGTAGGCGCAATAACGTGGAATAGAAGTAGGCTACAATTTATTTTAATAAATAGTGCCTGTCAGATTTGAACTCGAGACCTCTGACTTTGATACCATATTGAGTGACATGCACCAACCAGTTGACCTCAAATGCATAAGCTGATGGAGAAAGGTGGGCAACTCATTTATACTCCAACAGAGAGGCCTTCTGCTGAAAGCAGCTGTGGAATGAGCGGAATGTTATCAACAGCAATTCCAAGAACACACTTTTTCTTTAGGAGTTGCAAGCTTGGGTCACTTTGTAATGCTGAGGTGTTGCAGTTTACTGAGATTGTTTAGGCCTTCTAAACTGGTAAAGTTGACACATTCCTCTACGGAGAGATCAGAGAGCTTATGAAGTGACTGAATCACAACAGAAGGGATAGCTGTAAGCAAGGGAAGACCCCTTAGGTTCAAGCTAAATAGGGATGTAGAGCCTCTCAAGGAGTTGTGTCCTAGGACAGCATCAGTGATGGCACAGTATGAAATAATGACCCTGTCCACTGACGCAGGAAACACGGATGGAGAGTATTGTTCTTCTTTTATGTCGCCACAAATAAGTCTAGCTGGCAAGCTACCACATCTGCCAAAAACATTGGACAAGATAGTGTTATCATCCTGCTCATTAGGAAGCTTCTCTATTTCCTCAGCTTGTACTGTAGTATTCAAGGACGGTGCAACCTGAGATGCTTGTTTTACAAAGAGTTACCTTCTCATGTCAACGTCATCTCTACATGTAAAAACCAAGGCCTCACACCGCTGAATGTAGGTCCACGCTCTTCAGGCTCTTTGGAATAACCTGGCAATTTTTGTAGCTTCGGGAGGCTATCAAATTTAAGTCGGCAAAGGTTACTGAAAATATCACCTATTTTTTAGAATAGCTTCCAAATTGTAACAGTGACAGAGTTCTAGACATTGCAAGTTGCCACCTAATCCATTTTGATTTTGAGACAGCCAACCAGGCAATTTGTTCCACCGTAGCGATATATTTGTAATTCTATGAGTTGTGGTGGTGGGCAGAGGCCCTCAAGTATGTTCACTTGCAGATCTGGAGGAGACACACTGCTGCCCTGGATTGAAGCATGACTGTCACACCGAATTTTGTAAACACAAAATCTGATGACATCTACATATATGGTGATAGTAAGTTCACTGATACATCTAATATGTTTCGCAGATTTAGATGTCATAATAATGTTGCACTAGTTCACTTATACAGTTCACTGTTTTAGTTCCATTTGAATTATTTATTTGAAAAACTGATTCACTAGCTCACTAATACAATTCGGTTAATTGTTCACCGATTTAGTTGAAAGAATGCTGCACTAGTCCAATGTTTTACTTCCATTTCAATTATTTAGTTCAAATACTTATCCACTCGTTCAAAGGATTTGGTTGACTTGTTACCTGATTTAGTGGGTGTCAGTTTCGCTCGCCTCGCCGAAGCATCGCCGGAGTCAAAGACGAACCCAAGTGGCACACACACGAACACCTGGACGCGAACTGTATTTTTTGTGTGGTCATTTGATGACCGCCCACTAGATTTTCTTAATTATACGATGTATTAGTTGGATTAACAGATTTTCTAGATTATCAGATTAGTTTCAGGGTTTGTTTAGATTAGTTTCAAAGTTTTTTTTAATTAGTTTCAATGTTTGTTAGAAATTAGCTATAAATACCTAGACCTAGTTAATTAATAAAGTAAGTTAGAGATTGATGAATATCTCTCTCTCCCTTGGCTGCACGCCATCAGAGAGGCGTCGGCAACAGCACGACAACTCATCCAACTCGCCGCCACCGCCAGCCTAGGCCACCCCCTCCTGTCTCTCATCTCTACAATCTACGCAGCCGTCGGAGGATCAACGATCCTAACAATCTGGTATTAGCGATGTCAGCCCTCCTCCCACCATCACCCTGCCGCCGTTTTCCACCACAACAGCACCAACCCCCATCTTGACGCTGGCCGCAGCCACGGTCGCGAAGCTTGATGCCTTGGCGGTCGTCGACCTAGCTTGCGCCGTCGTCGACATTTCCGTTCCCCTCTCTAACTTGGAAAATCAGCAAACGCTGCCACCATCGCCCCTGTCACCCTTCCACTGGTGTTTTCTCATGAGATGCAGGGCTATGGTATGACGGGGCTGTCACTGCCGAGCGCGTCGCACCGCCCCAAAACCCTAGCAGCAGCTGCTGCCATGGTCGCCTCAAGCCGCCCCCTCTCTCCGTTAAGGCCCTCGAGGGCGACATAGCCACGAACTCGGCTTGCCTACCGCTGCCTGATGTCTTTCGAACGCCAATCTGCCCTGACTAGACCAAGTTCATCCATAAGCTGCTATCGTGCAACAAGAGCCAGCCCTATGCCATCACCCACCGCGTCGATCACCAGACCTCGGTGGAGTCTTAGGGTACCGACCGCGCGTTGTCCCATATCCCTCATTTCCGGGTGGCGGTACGCACGATGCTGGACAAGGAGCCTTCGGCAACATGTGCCGTTGCAGGCGCATGTTCGCCCCCCCCCCCCCCCCCCGACCAAGATGTGGCGCAAGTGGCAGCATCGTGTCAATGTCAACCTCTGGCGCGCCGCCGTTGCCTCGGCGCTCGGTGGCCACCGCTGTCCCTTCTCTCTGTTGAAATATAAGTGAATTGCCCACTTTTCTCCATAAGCTTAAGCTTTTGGGGGCAACTGATTGGTGCATGCAACTCAATATAGTATCAGAGCCAAAGGTCTCGAATTCGAATCATAACGGATGCAATTTATTAAAATAAATTGTAGCCTATTCCTATTCTACGTTTGCACCTGTGAGAGCTGCACGTGAGGGAGAGTGTTGAAGTATAAGTGAATTGCCTACCTTTTTTCATCAGCTTAAGCTTTTGGGGTCAACTAGTTGGTGCATGCAACTCAATACCCTCATCATGGTGTGCAGCCACCACATCAAGAGCGTCCCCGAGTTCCCTCTTGTCATCTCCAACTCTGCGGAGTCAATTGAGAAGACATCCCAGGCGCACAAGATCGTGTAGCAGATTGGTGCCGAGGATGCCATCCGCGCCGGTGGTCATCCGCCCCTACCACTATCCACAGCTCTAGATTGATGATGCCCTCCTACCCGAACTTTAGCTCGAGAACGAACTATTTGCTTGCTGAGGGGGGAGAGATGTTATGGCCGCCATCTGATTACCTTAATTATAGGATCTATTAGTTGGATTAGCAGATTTTCTAGATTATTGGATTTTTTCAAGGGTTTGTTTAGATTAGTTCCAGAGTTTGTTTGGTTTAGTTTCAGTGTTAGTTAGGAATTGGCTATAAAAATCTAGAACTGATTTTAATTAACAAAATAAGTCAGAGATTGAGAAATTTCTTTCTCTCCCGTGGCTGTACGCCATCAGAGAGGCACCAACAATAGCATGGCTCATCAGCCAACTCGCCGTCACTGCCAGCCTAGGCCATGCCTTCCTCTCTCTCATCTCTACAACTTAGTAGCTGTTGAAGGATCAACGATCCTAACAGGTCAACATAACCACTTTTCTGGACACTATATTCATGCATTAAAGGAATTTACAGGTGTGAGCAAAACTGCCCATGACTCACACAAAGCTATGAACCGCACCAGGCGATCATGCCACATGACCTGGACTCCACAACTCCTGTTCCTGCGCGAACTGGGTGCCCATCGAATGATTACAGCGACACTTTCTAACAACCCTGTCAGAGCATAATTCAAAATCCAAAGAACAAATTCAAACAACTACTTACGACAGAAACAGAGCGATGTGAAATTCGGTGTGGGGAAAATGTTTCATAGTCCACTGTTTTAATTACATTTCAGTTATGTAGTTCAAATACAGATTCATTAGTTCACTGTTTTAGGAACTTCTATTAAAAGAAGAGATATGACTGAGGAAGTCAGAAAGCATGTCTACAAAACATTGTTAGCAAAGAGCAAAAATGGGAAACTACACTAGAAAGGTACCGGGCATGTTGCTGTAAAATTTGGATTACATATCCACAGTATCTAGCGTTTGTGGAGTAGATGTAGAGGTAACCTTGATCAGGGAGAGCTTATTAGTATCAATTCAGGGAAAAAAAGGAAGATGTGGCCATAAATCTATTGAAGTTGACCTGGAGGCTTTGCTCAATGTCGCTCTCAAGGATAAGCAAAATTACTGGGGCAAGCAGAGAAGTTGCTGCTTGATTAGTTTCATCATCATTATTCCCATATAGATTTGGATGTAGGATTAGTGTAAATAGCTTCAGAACTTCATTACAAGATTTACTCCAATCAAAAACATGTGTTCTCTGTTGATCCTAGCTTCAAAAGGGAGAGCAATACCTCATTGTCTTCCTGAACAATTTCTTTCTCCTTCAGTTCACTGCCAAAGCTATCTTCTTCCTCAGAATCAAGAACAACAATGCCATAGTAGTCCCTGCTGCTGGCACTGGATTCTTCTTCGGAACCTGGAACGACAATCTTCAACACGTCGACGGCTTCGGATTCTGGCACAACCTTTCTGGAGTTTACGTCTTCGGCGGCGGCTTCAACCTTCACTGGCAACGAGTCGTTCACATGAGCAGCAATGGTCAATTGAAGGTGCCTGCAACAAAAGGTCAATTGAAGGTGTCAGCTGCGGAGTCAACCAAATCTGGTGGCGCCATGCCATTTGCCGCTGCTATATGTGACCAATCTTGCAACTGTATCTTGGCTTCTCTATTCTTCTCTAGAATCGATACACAGTGGAACGGGAGAGGAAACCTTCACAGGCTACCATGCTTGCCAGGCAACAAATACTGCAGTAGCGACATGCACGGGAACTTTCTCAATGTCTCTCGGCTCACTTTCAACTGACGATTACATGTTGGCTTTATAGTACTAGGCATCGCAGCCCCCCGCAACTGGCTCCTATACCCACGCGGTATTAGCTCCATGCCAAACTTGTCATGCCACTCGCTAATCTGCATGCACCACTCGCTGCCACACAACATGTCAAGATTATTTCTAACAAGAACGACGTTCTTTACTACCGGAGAAAGTATTGTTAATGGGATAAAATGAACTAGAGGATTAATCCACGTATACCCTTTCATCCCTAGTGCTACCATAGCTGCTTGGCACAAGAATTGAGATCCCCTAACTTTACCCCAGTAAAATTTAATTGAGTTCACGCACACAGTTTTAACCGTCTGACTCAAGGGGAGTGAAAGTTTGATGAATAGTACTTTGCTACAATAACCCTTTCCAATTTTGTTCCTCCTCTCATGAAACACTCACTATGTAAGAAACAGCCATAGAAGACAAATCAATTTGAGACGCGGATTTTAAACACGTATGCAAAGATAAATCAAAGACGCATTTTATTTTTACGCGTCTCCAATTTGTGTGAACCAATGAGAAGCATCTCCAATGTAAAGATATTAGAGATGCGGGTATAGAATCCGTGTCTCCAGTAAGAAGATAATAATAGGAGACTCGGGCACTTAGCGTGCGTCCCTAAATAGAATGGATATTAGAGACGTGAGTAACTGAAACGGGTCTCTAATAGCATAAAAGCACCACTAGGATAGCTAGAATTCTGAACTGGCCATGCCACCCAATAACACCATGCGTGCATAACCTATCCTGTTGGCCACGCCACCACCTTGCCACGCACCACCACCTTGCCTCCGCCACCACGTCCTCCTCCTCCTCCTTGCCTCCGCCACCACGTCCTCCTCCTCCTCCTTGCCTCCACCACCACGTCCTCCTATTCCTCCTCCTTGCCTCCGCTACCACTTAGCTGTTTTCACGCGCCACCTCCTCCGGCTGGCGCTCGTGCCACCTCAGGCTGCCAATGGGGAGCCTACGGCAAAATCTAGGTGTGAGGTGGATTAATGGCTGCTCCCGGCTCCATCCTCTTCATCTTCAACGAAAACATGGTTGCATCTGATGCCTACCTCCATCCAGTGAGCTCTAGAACCCTCCCCTGTTTTCTTTGGTGCACATAACCTGTTTGACTTAATGCCGCAGTTCAAGTTTGCTCTTTTTCTTTATTTCGTAGCATTGGCAGTTTTTTGATATGGAAAACTAATGCAGTACAGGCAATTGAGTATAAAACTGTACATAATTTTTTTTCTTCCATCATTTCTAATTAATGTCCTAACCAAGTAACTGATGTATTTGCACATTCAGTTTTATTTGTTATTCAGCAAGCTTGTTTTATTAATGTATTGTGTAATAATGTAGATGGTGGCCCGGAGTTGGATGTATCTTCAAAATCGCACTTGTGATGAATACCTAAATGGTGTAAGGTCCTTCATAATTGCAGCAGAGGCAGATAAGTCTAATATGTGCTAATCTTTAATGTGTTTTCCACGTGTTGATTGTGAGAACATCAAAAAGTTCTCAAGTTCAATGTATGTCCATGCTCATTTATTCATTCGAGGTTTCATTGATGACTATACATGTCGAAACATGCATGGTGAGGAAGGCGTTAATGAGCGAGACCGGCATGCCGCTCATACAGCTGATCAGCAAACCACTGGCCAAGATGGAGAGGAAGGACCCTTAGGCAGTCAAGATTATGATGCACACTATATATGGCAGTCATACAACCGGAATGATGTAAGTGAGCGTGAGCTTGTCAATATCAGTGACAATTATGTCCATATAACCAGCCAACTAGAGAAAATGGTTCGTGATGCTATGGGGTATGATGGGTATACCAATGCAGAATTTGAGAAACTAAAAAAAGTTGGTGACACATATGAAAACTCTACTCTATACTGGTTGCAAGGAAAAGTACACAAAACTCTTCACATCACTTAAGCTTATCCAGCTAATGGCCACCCATCATATGACAGATCGGTGCTTCAAGGCTTTGTTACATTTGTTAAAGGACATGCTGCCGAAGGGTAATGAGATACCCGAGACCATGTACGAGGCCATACAGAATATTTTCCCTTTGGGACTGGAGGTTGAAAAGATACATGCTTGTAAGAATGACTGCATCCTATTTCGTGGTGGCAATGGAGAACTAATAGAATGCCCCGAGTGTGGAACCTCTAGATTCAAAAGAAGAAATGATGGTGGTGATGAGGAAAGGAGGCATGGAGCTCCTCAGAAGGTCATGTGGTATTTTCCAATAATTCCTCACCTGAAGCATTTGTTTGCATCAAGCAAGGATGCACGTCTTTTGTGTTGGCATAAGGATGGGCGGAAGAAAGATGATTATATGCGGCACCTGGCAGATGCAACCCAGTAGCATATAATTGATCACAAGTATGATGAGTTTGCAAATGATCCAAGGAATCTTCGGTTCACACTAAGCACCGATGGGATGGGCCCATATGGCCAGATTAGTACCTCACATAGTGTGTGGCCAGTGCTGCTGTCAATCTACAACCTTCCACCCTGGCTTTGTAACAAGAGAAAATACATGATCATGTCCATTCTCATCTCAGGCCTGCAACAACCAGGCAATGACATTGATGTGTATCTGCGGCCACTTGTTGAGGATTTGGAAACACTTTAGTCACTAGGTGTTGAGGTATATGATGGGCACAAGAGGCAGCTCTTCAGACTACGTGGCATGTTATTATACACCATCATTAATTTACCAGCTGATCATTCTGTGTCCGGGCAATATAAAGGGGAAAAAGATTGCCCCCACTGCTTAGATGACACCGAGACACTTTGGCTAAACAACTCGAAGAAACGGGTGTACATATGGTATCGGCGTTTCCTTCCTCAATCCCATGTGTACCGAGGCATTATGCTCCAAGGCATTACAGTGGGGAAGATGTCTACAACCAGGTCAAGGATCTCGCTGTATCATATGGGAAGAAAAGCAAGACTCTAGGAAAGCAAAAGCATGATACAGATAATCAAAAGTTTAGATTGGAAAAAGAAGTCAATCCTTTGGTAGCTACCTTATTGGAAGGACTTAGACGTCCGTCACAGTATCGATGCCATTCATGTGAAAAAAAAATGTATGTGGGAGTTTACTTGCTACACTCATGAATGTGAAGAACAAAACCAAGGATCATGAAAAAGGAAGAGCAGACTTGGAAAACATGGGCATAAGATCTGAGCTTCATCAGAATGGCACTGGTAACAAGCTACAATCATCTGCCATAAATCTAACCAAGGAAGAAAAAATGAATTATGTGACTTCCTACGGAGTATAAATGTTCCTTCTGCATATTCATCAAACATATGAAGACTTGTCCATCCGAAGGAGAACAAATTTCTCCCTATGAAGGGTCATGACTGCGACATCATGCTCACTGCAGTGCTTGCTGTTGGTATCAGGAATATATTGCCAGAAAAGGTACAAAAGGCTATCATGAGCCTATGCTTCTTCTTTAATTCAATCTCACATAAGATAATTGATGAGACGTCACTGGATGATCTAGAGAACTTGTTTGAGACTATGTGTCTCCCTGAGGCATATTTCCCACCAACATTCTTTAATGTATCTGAACATCTCATCATTCACCTTGTTAATGAGATAAGGTACCTTGGACCGGTGTTTCTACATCACATGTATCCATATGTGAGATTCATGAGCACTCTTAACAAGTATACAAAGAGTCGTGTTCATCCTGAGGGAATCATGGTCCAGGGATACTCTGCTGGAGAGGTAGTTGACTGGTGTCTTAATTTCATTGACCCTAAAAATCCTATTGGCATGTCAATGTCTCGCCATGAGGGAAGGTTAGCTGGGACAGGGACTATCGGGGAGAAGGCACTCAATCCTGACTAGAATGCATTCCGACAAGCTCATTTTCTTGTGTTGCAGCAGACAGCAGAAGTGTCCCCATACATTGAAGAGCATAAGGAGCACTTGCGTCAAGTGAACAAGGGGCGTGTTGACACTCAAAAATTGGTGCTGCCGGAGTGTCCGGCACAATATTAGAGTCTCCGGCAAACCCTCTCGGGTATGGGCTTCTTCGACCACCGGACTGTCCGGTGTTGCCGGATCTTCCGGCAAGCCTTCTCGGGTTGGGGCTCTGAACTCACCAGAGTGTCTGGCATGTTCCTAGAATGTCCGATAACCCATCTCGGGTCCAGTGATTTTACCAAACGGAGTGTCCGGCATCTCACCGGACTGTTCGGCAAGCCCTCTCGGGTTTTGGATTTTACACGACGGACTGTCCAGCACTGTACCGGAGTATCTGGTGACCGAAGTATCCGACAACGTGCCGGACTGTCCGATGATATCGGTTTCAGTTGTTATTTCCTTCCTAAATTGTATGATCCGAAATCTTTCGAGGTAAAACCACCCCACCTCTATAAAAAGAGGCCTCAAGCCGATTGAGAGGCAACCAAATCGACTCTACAAACTTGCCTTTACGTTTTTTACCTCTTCGAACTCTAATCCCCTTACTCGACCCCAATTCTGTTCTTCTCCCGTCCTAGCGACTTGTGAAGGCGATCCAGCTGGCCTGACTGAGCCCGAATCAACCCTAAGAAGATCCTACTCCGACGGGGTCCCTCCCGAGGTGGGTTTTCTAGGTGCTCGTGGTGATTTTTGTCAAGGCTACATCGACGTTTCGCACACGGACATGCGCGTGGTGTGCTGTCTCGAAATCGATTTCGGTGTCAACACACTTTTTTGGCGACTCCGATAGGGAAGAAAGATTTCGGTTGCACAAACCGAATCATCTTCTCCACATCATGTCTTCTGAGATCTCGTAGAAAAACATCATGATACAATCGTTGGAGGAAGTTCCTGAAGAGGCGCGGAAGTTGTTCCTAGAACGGCGAAAGGCCGTAGAGAGCAGCACAAGGCGCGCGTGGAACGGGAACGCAAGGCGCGGGAAGATCAGGAACTCCGAGAATTCTTGGCGTGTTTTAAGAAAGATTGTCAAGGCGCGATCACTCAAGTCAAAGAGACTGTTCTTCCTACCATCCCCAACGAGAAAACCGTAGGTTCTACCAATGTAAGTTCATCTATCCAACCCGCGGTTACTTTTGAAGATCCTTCATCTTGGTCCGCTCATAATCAAAAGGTTTTAAACGATGAGATGCAATATATAATTCAAGAAACCCTAGCAAAGTCATTAAAAGATCTTGGTATTATCAATCGTACTACACAAGGAGAGAAACCTCATGCTAATTCATCGGCGCCTAATGTGTCTAACGTTGAAAAACCTTGGTACGGTATGCCGTTGAATTCATTTAGTGGGCAATCGAGTTTCCAAACCGGTGTGCAAACTAATGCTCTAGTAGTGCCTCCTACTAATGTAGAACCAATTGATAGCATCCCCAATCCGGCTACTAGCCGATTGAGTGAAGTGTCCAACTTTGTTCCTCCATACCGCACCGCCGTGTACAGTACATCATATATTCCACCAAGCGGTATGGGGACTTCTCATAATTCAACATATAATGAAAAGTTTAATGTGGCAGGAAGTAGGGCTCATGCAAACCTTCATAGAAACCCCACGAACATAGAAGATCGTCTTGCAAATTTTAAGGAAGATTTGACTAAGCAATTCCGAGACACGGTAGGAGTTGATTTAAAAGGTAGAGACCGAATTTATAAAAAAACCATACCTTTCAACCTTTGATTCGGTCCCTTATCCTAATGGTTGGTGTGTCTCGGATTTTGTAAAGTTTAGCAGTGAAGACAATAAAACAACATGGGAACACATTAGCCATTACACCGCTCAACTAGAAGAAGCTAATAACATTGATGCTCTGAAAATTAGGCTTTTCTCCTTGTCATTAATCGGAACTGCATTTTTGTGGTTCTCATCTTTGCCTCCGGATTCCATTTGCACATGGGAATTCTTGGAACGCAAATTCCACAACCACTTTTATTCCGAAGACAGTAAATTAAAATTGTCACATTTAACATCGGCTAGACTAGAGAAGGATGAGACGGTTGCTAGTTTCATTGGTCGGTTTAGAGAGATAAAGAACCGTTGCTTTAATGTGATAATTTTTGAAAAAGATTTGACCGATTTAGCTTTTAACGGTTTACGGTCTCATCTTAGGGAAAAGTTGAAAGGCTATGATTTTATTACTCGCACACAACTCCAACAAAAAGCTTCGGCACAAGAGAGCCGAAGCAAAGAATCAAAGCATAATCATAGAATTTGACACAATGTCCATGCTGTTGAATATGATTCGGATAGCACCGATGATGAGTCCAACGATATATATGCTGTTGAATTTAATTGGCCATCTAAGAGTAAATCTTTAGCATGTGACGCGCTCAAATTGGTTCATAAGAATCAGAAAGATGATGTGAAATACACCTTTGATGTAGCCAAATGCGATAGAATATTTGATGAGCTGCATAAAAGTGGGTATATTAAGTTATCCTATACATTGCCACCGGCAGAAGAAATAAAGCGTAGAGCATATCGTAAGTGGCACAATTCATATTCTCATGCTACTAATGATTGCAATGTTTTCCGTCGACAGGTCCAATCGGCCATTAATGAAGGACAATTGAGTCTCAAAGAAATGCAAATAGATGAGCACTTGTTCCCGATGAATACTTTGGATCTAAACCCTAAGGTATTGATTCAGCCACATCAAGCCGATACAACAAAAGGGAAGAATGTCATCGTTGGGGAGGAAAGGCCTGCTCCTTCAAGTGATACGGTCACTTCTAGAAAAGTGGTGCTAAAGAAATCTCCCGATGGTAACGTGTCCATCAAAGTGACTATTAGAGGTTCGAGACCCGAAGGGCAAGCTCCACAGCCCAAGATAATCAAACCAAAGAATCCCAAAGTGGGCAAGTGGAAGGTGAATGAGAGCAAGGTCAAGGAAAAGAAGACAACTTTCAGAAGTACACTTGACCGCCTCATGGAAAAATACAAACATCAAAAACCGATTCAGAGAATCGGTCAGCAAAGCGACCAAGGTCTCCTCATGGTGATGAGCGTCCTAGAAAAGAGATGAGATTGAATATGACTATGCCTATTCATCCTCCACCTATGTTCGGTTTACCTCCGCCATGGTGTGTTTCCTTGCCTTATCCTTCAGTCCCGATGTGGAATCCACATATGGGACCGTGAATGCCTATTCCACCAATGCAATTCACTCCTTTTCATCCAGGGTGAGGCGTACCCAAAGGGGATGTCTTCACAAGGCTCTCCAACCATATTCATGAACGGCCCAAACCTCACCGATCAATGCAAGGAAATGTACTTTTGCAGCCACTCCAAACACAAGAGTGGCGCATCAAGCAAGGTAACGATTATGCTCCCCAAACTTTTGCAATCAGAAAAATGCATCCGGAGGTGTGAAAATTGGCCCGACCGATGTTAAGATTGGAGAAGTCTTCAATGGACCTATCACGATGAATGATCCGGTTGATAAAGCTTGATCACGAAGCTAGTGGCAGCAAATCCTCTTCCAAGTACACGCAACCGAGGTGGTGTCCCTCCGGTTTCGATTACGTGAAATGCGAGAACAAGAAGCTGAAAAGGAAAGGGACAAAGTATGCAATGAAGTCAGGCCAATGATCTCTCAAGGTAAGCCATGGAGGGTGAAGAAGCCCGAACTTCCAACTTCACCACCATTAGAAGAATCGGCTACTTTGGTGGGGGCACCGAACCAAGCCGACGCCACGCCCGGGGAGAATCTCACCGCGCCAACGCCTACGGGGGATATCGACATGTCCGAGTTCGATAATGATGATCTTCTGGACTACGAACCGACGCCGCCTCGGGAAGGTATGGATCTTAACACTATTTGCTTGTCTCTTTCGGACAACTCTTTATTGGAAGAGGAAGAAGTTATGGCTCAATTTGATTTTAGTCCTGAAAATGCTATCTTTGAGAAACCTAAAGAATCGGATAACCATTTGAAGCCATATTACATAAAGGGGCATATTGATGGTACACCGATTTCTTATATGCTTGTAGATGGAGGTATCATTGTTAATTTAATTGCTTATTCTTTGTTTAAGAAGCTAGGTAAGGCCGATGATGAACTCTTTCGGACCAACATGACTTTGAACGGTGTGGGAGGAAAAGATCCTATTGAAGCCAAAGGGGTCGCTTCCATGGAGCTCACCGTTGCAAGTAAAACTATGGCTACCGCTTTCTTTGTTGCCGATGTTCAGGGAAGTTATAGTTTGATTTTGGGACGTGATTAGATTCATGTCAACAAATGTGTTCCATTTGCTTTACACCAATACTTGATACAATGGGTTGATGATGGTGTAGAAATAGTGCACGTGGATGTATCGGCTTGTATTGCCATGGTCGATTCATCTTTGTTGCCACATAATAATGTCGAATGTTTGATGGGCTTAGATTTGATGGATTATGAGTTTTTTAGTGTTACTAAAGATGGATTTGTAACCATCAATGTAAAGCCGATGAAAAATCGGCTCAACCATATTATGTGATTCAATGAAGTCTAATTTAGATTGGTTGCAAAGAAGAGTTGAACACTATCAGGCTAATGTGAATGATATGTGCAAAACTATAGAAGAAATAGAAGACATGGATAAGCTAGGACAGGGTTTTACATCGGTCGATCCTCTTGAGGAGGTGAATCTTGGTAATGATGAAAATACAAGGCCGACATTTGTAAATAAAAATCTGAAAGCCGATTATAAAACAAAGTTAATCGAGCTCTTAAGAGAATATATAGATTGTTTCGCATGGTTTTACAATGAAATGCCGGGATTGAGCCGTGAACTTGTAGAACATCGGCTTCTATCAAATCTGGCTTTAGGCCTTTTCAACAGCCGATGAGGAGGTTCAATCCGAACATGTATGATCGGATTAAAGAAGAAGTAAACCGATTATTTGATGCAAATTTTATTAGACCTTGCAAGTACGCGGAGTGAATATCTAACATCGTACCCGTTGAGAAGAAAAATACGGGTAAGATAAGAGTTTGCATTGATTTTAGAAATCTGAATAGAGCCACTCCCAAAGATGAGTATACTATGCCTACAACCGACATGCTAATTAATGATGCTTCAGGCCATAAAGTGATTAGTTTTCTTGATGGTAATGCGGGTTATAATCAAATTATTATGGCCGAAGATGATATGTCTAAGACTGCATTTTGATGTCTTGGGTTTGTCAGTTTATTTGAATGGGTTGTTATGACTTTCGAGCTGAAAAATGCGGGCGCCACTTATCAAAGGGCTATGAATTTTATCTTTCATAATTTGCTTGTTGTCATCATGAAAGTTTATATTAATGATGTGGCGATTAAATCGGCCGCTTTAGATCCACACTTGGCCGATTTGCGTCTTGCTTTGGAGCATATGCGCCGATTTGGTCTGAAAATGAATCCTCTCAAATGTGCTTTTGGTGTATCGACGGAGAAGTTTTTAGATTTCATTATTTATGAGAATGGTATAGAAATAGATCCTAAAAAATAGAAGCTACACAAAAAGTGCAAGTTCCTACACGCAAAAGAGATGTGCAGAAATTCTTAGGTAAAGTAAACTACTTGTGGAGATTTATATCCAACTTGTCAGAAAAGATTAATGCATTCACTCCTATCCTTCAGTTGAAAAACAAAACCGAATTCACTTGGGGGCAAAACAGCAAGAAGCCTTTGAAAAGATCAAAACATACTTGTCATCACCTTCGGTTCTTTGGATGCCTAGGAGAGGAACTCCTTTTCGCCTATATTTAGCAGCAGAGGATGATGTAATATGAGCTGCTTTGACACAAGAAACCGAAGGAAGAGAGTATGTGATCACATACGTGAGCCGGTGGTTGATGGATGCGGAAACAACGTACACTCCTATCGAAAAACTTTGTTTTTCTTTATATTATGCTTGCACTAAGTTGAGACATTACTTTGTTATCTAGTACTTGTGTGGTTGTTTATCAAACCGATGTTATCAAACATATGTTGCATAGACCGATATCTAGTGGTAGGTTCGGTAAATGGGCATATGCTTTGATTGAATATGGTTTGGTTTTTGAATCATTAAAATTCATGAAAAGCCAAATTGTTGCTAATTTTATTGTTGAGCATCGGATTGATTTAGGACACGAGTTAGATATAAGTTACGTAACTTTTACCCTTGGAAGTTATATTTTGATGGATCGATTTGTAAAGAAGGTCAAGGCATTGGCATAGTACTGATTTCTCCACACAATGTGCATTTTGAATTCTCGAACCGATTATAATATAATTGCACTAACAATCAAGCCGAGTACGAAGCATTACTGTTTAGCTTAGAGATGTTAGAATCCATGGGGGTAAAGCATGTAGAAGCTTTCGGTGATTTGTTGTTAATAGTGCAACAAGTTGTCGGAAACTTTCAATGTCTCGATGGATCGTTGAATGCTATTTTAGATAGATGTCTAGATGTGGTCAAAAGGATGAATGAATTTTACATATAACATGTTCCTAGGCTAGAAAACAGTAGAGCCAATGATTTAGCACAACAAGCATCGGGCTACAATGTTAGCAAAGGGAAATTTTCTGTTATTAAGAAACAGATGTACGAGGTGCTAGAGTTAGAAAATTTAGCTATTAGCAAGACAAATAATGACACTGCCGAATCATTAGATTGGAGATCTCACATAATTTCATACATTCGTGATCCAATACAAAGGGTAGAACAAAAAGTTCGGCACATGGCTTCCAAATGCACTTTGATTGACGGTCATTTGTATTGCCGAACGGGAAATGATTTGCTTTTGAAGTGTCTAGGTGACGAAGAAGCCAAAGTGGCTATGGGAGAGGTTCATAAAGTATTTGTAGTATGCACCAATCGGCTCCTAAGATGAAGTGGCTATTAAGAAGAACTGAATTCTAATGGCCCACTATGATTGCTGATTGTTACCGTTACTACAAAGAGTGTGAAGAGTGTCAGAGATTCAAAACTATTCAATTAGTACCTGCTGCCATGATGAATCCTATCATCAAACCTTGGTCATTCTGAGGTTGGGGGCTGGATTTTTAGGGCAAATACATCCTCTATCTTCTAAAGGACACGGCTTTGTGTTAGTAGCAACGGATTATTTCATCAAGTGGACCGATGCGGTTGCCCTTAAGAACATGATGCATAAAGAGGTGATTGAGTTCATTACTAACCATATTATCTATAGGTTCGGCATACTGTAAACTTTGACTACAGACCAAGGAACCACGTTTACATCGGGTCATGTTCGTGAATTTACCGAATCATATGGGATTAAAGTGCTCAATTCTTCTCCATATTATGCTCAGGCCAATAGTTAGGCCGAGTCTAGCAATAAAACATTAATCAAACTCATTAAGAAAAAGATAGAGGATCATGCAATAAAACATTAATCAAACTCATTAAGAAAAAGATAGAGGATCACCCCAAGAGGTGGCATAAAGTCTTATCGGAAGCTTTATGAGCTCATTGGATATCTAGGCATGGGGCGACTAGAGTAACACCCTATGAGCTTGTGTATGGATAAGAGGTCGTTTTACCCGTCGAGGTAAATATAGGAGCTCTAAGGTTACCTAAATAGAATGACTTATCCACCGATGAATATAGTGCATTGATGTTAGATAATATTGATGAAGTGACGGATAAGTGATTAAATGCCTTAAAAGAAATTGAGAAAGACAAGGCAAGAGTTGCTAGGGCCTACAATAAGAAGTTAAAAGTCAAAACTTTTCAGGTGGACGAATTAGTTTGAAAAACAATTCCGCCCAATGGTTCAAGGAATAACAAGTTCGAAAAGTGGTCTCCTAGTTGGGAAGGAACATATAGAATAACAAGAGTCATAATCGGAAATGCTTATATGGTAGAAGACTTGCAAAGAGTATCGTTACCTAGACCTCTCAATGGCCGGTATTTGAAGAAATACCACCCGAGTATATGGCAAAATGCTTAAAAGAGAATTAGCCGATATAATGAATATCGTTGCTATAAATTTGTAATATGGCCGGTGAGTCGAAGAACCATCGTCCTTAGACATTTTTGAGTGCTTAGAATTCTTTGTGGTGCAGGGGCTTCACCAAAAGCAGGGGGGGCATGTGTTGACACCCAAAAATTGGTGCTACCAGAGTGTCCAGCACAATACCGGAGTCTCCGACAAGCCCTCTCGGGTTTGGGCTTTTTCAACCACTGAACCGTCCGGTGTATTGCCTGATCCTCCAGCAAGCCTTCTTTGGTTGGGGCTCTGAACCCACCGCAGTGTCTAGCATGTTGCCAGAATATCTGGTAAGCCGTCTCGGGTCCAGTGGTTTTGCCCACGGAGTGTCTGGCATCTCACCGGATTGTCCGACAAGCCCTCTCGGGTTTCGGATTTTACACGATGGACTGTCCAGCACTGTATCGGAGTATCCGGTGACGTGCCGGACTGTCCGCTGATGTCAGTTTTGGTTGTTATTTCCTTCCTAAATTGTAGGATCCGAAATCTTTTGGGGTAAGACCACCCCACCTCTATAAAAAGAGACCTCAGGCCGATTGAGGGGCATCTCAATCGACTCTATAAACTTTTTTTTATGTTTTTTACCTCTTCAAACTCTAATCCTCTTACTCGACCTCAATTCCGTTCTTCTCCCATCCCGACGACATGTGAAGGTGATCTGGCTGGCTTGATCGAGCTCGAAGAACCCTAAGAAGATCCTCCTCCGATGGGGTCAGTTTTCTAGGTGCTCGTGGTGATTTTTGTCAAGGCTACATCAATGTTCCGCACATGGACGTGCGCGTGGTGTGCTGTCTCGAAACCAATTTCGGCGTCAACAGGGCGGAATGAGGCCTGATTATGAGAGAACATATGGAGGGATTCAGCATTTGGTTCAAAGACCGAATACAGAATTCGGACTCTAACATAGATGATGCTCTTACAGGTTTGGCAGAAGGTCCTCTATTCACAGTCACTAGCTATCAATGGTAAGACATAAATCACTACACATTCTACACCATTGGGCAAGAGAAAAAAAAACTCATACCAGAAGAGCGGTGTTCACATAGAAGCCTTTGACAACAATATGCAGACGCGGGTAATAAGCGTCTCCTATTTTGAGGATATTAGAGACGCGTAAATCGATGTCTCCAATGACTTTAAATCAGAGATGCAAATTTAGGGACACTGATATAAGGTGTCTACAATGTTACTTGAGGCATGTCTCTAACCAAGGTTTTTGTCATAGTGACTGTTGACAGAGTGATCCTCTTGCTTTCAAACATAGGATCTGGTTATCCTAACCCTAGTTGGCAAATATTGTAGTTGTTATAACGAAGGGCGTGAATGGTGTTCTAGAGGTGTCACAAATATATATTATCATAGAGATAGTTTAGCCAGCTGTCATTGACCATAAACAAAGAGTAGAAATAATCGTCACGTCTGCTTGTTTGGTGTGACGACGGCTTACTCCTTTCTGTTAGAAATTGATCTCCACCATTTGGCCCAACGGCCTAATGGGCCTTGACCTACGCGCCCTAATCGGGGGCGCCCAGCCCAATATGGCTGGTGGGCCCCTGTCGCAAGTGTCACAATAAATAGAGGTGGGGCCGGCTGGTACGCACATCGAAATTAGTCTGTACCACCACAACTCACTGATAAACACTAAACCCGATCTGTGAGGGGGCGCTGTGCCGACGGGAAGCACCACCGCCGTCAGTGCCACGACGACCGTCGTCACCGGGAGATCGACGACATCGCCGCGGCTTCCACGCCTCTGCCCTCGTCACCGACCGACGCTGTCCTAGCGTAGAAGAACCGCATC
The DNA here is from genome assembly GCA_001602295.1 of Zoysia matrella. NCBI lineage: Eukaryota > Viridiplantae > Streptophyta > Magnoliopsida > Poales > Poaceae > Zoysia > Zoysia matrella. The sequence goes on from BCLG01000103.1 coordinate 160,018, forward strand.
GACTAGGGGCAGATGGCGACCTCGTCTTCCTTGACTTCGGCGACCAGATCCACGGGATCCGAAGGTATTGACCACCTTCGAACCTCTCAAAGATTCTCTCTCGACACACGAGACTCTCGGATCTACACTCCTAGACACAAAAAGAACTCCACAACATTGGTATCAAAGCCATCTCTAGGGGTGGATCCCGACGAGTCATGGAAAAGGCTCGTCGGAACCCTACCCGTGAGCGACATCACAGAAAAGTGTAAAAGAAAAATATGGCGGAAGCCATCGAGTTCCGCGAAAGATCCATAAAAGAAAGGGGGAGAATCCGCACGCCTCGGGACCTCCCGGCAGCGCAGCGGCGTGGACCGGCGCGCACGCGCACAGACGCAGAC
>BCLG01000103.1:160606-244207 GCA_001602295.1 Zoysia matrella
GAAACGGCTGGGCTATAACAACACGCGCGTGGCTACTGTATCAATGGGCTAAAAAGGAGAAAAAGCCCATTTTGAAGGGTTTTTTAATTTTCAGAAGCTTATCTTAATTGTTTATTTAGCTAATTTTTGCTAAATAAAACCTGTCAAAAATGGAACCAACGGGAAAGAAAAATAAGTAAATGCTTCTGAAATTAAAGAAATTTTTATTTTCTGCTGCGTACTTAAAGAATATTGTTTTCATTATTAAATTCGAACCAACAAGAGAATTTAACTTTTTTAAAAAAAATAGTAATAAATTTTAGATAATTATAGTATTGTTATTTTCTGACCAACGCTGATAATAACAGTATTATAATTTTGTAATTGATATTTTTATGCATTATTTCTATTTCTGCCCAACGGTGATGTAGATTTAATGTATAAAACAAAATTGTGTGTCATATTTTTTACCAACGTCGGAAATAAGACATATAATTTTACTATTATGTTCTCACTTTACTTGATTTATTTTTTCAGGCGGATACAACTTAATGAGTTATATCAAAAAGATTTCCACTCTCAAAGCTGACAACTATGGAGAGTTGAAGAAAAAGATGAACCTAGCGTTTATCTTGGCTGAGGTGAACTGAGTTTATACCACAGCATATCCCACTGAGGCTGAGGAGCCAGTGAGAAAAGAAAATAAGGCTGATACTGCTTGGCAGACTAGACAGAGAGACTATGCTCTCTTAAACATGTTCTATGACCTTGAAAATAAAAAATAGGTCACAGCCAACAAGAAATGTATGGCTGTGATAAAGAACACGATTGAGCCAGCAATTGTGGGCTCAATCTTAGAGTGTGTCACTGTCACAGAGTAACTTAAAAGAATAAAAAGTCAGTTTACTGGCTCTTCAAAGACATATGCTACACAAGTGATTAAGCAGCTTGTAATAGAAAGGTACTCTGGTGGTAACAGTGGCATAAGAGAGCACATACTAAGAATGAGCAATATGACATTCAAGCTCAAACCAATGGATCTGGGACTCAAGGATGAGCTCCTTATCCATCTGATTTTTGCTTCTTTGCCAAAAGAGTTTGACACCTTTGTTGTCAACTACAATATGCAACCCAAAACATAGAACTTAGAAAAGTGCATAGCTATATGTGTGTAAGAGGAGGACAGAATTAAAGCTTCACATGGTGGTTCTATCAACTATGTGAAGAACAACAAAAGAAAGAATTTCAACAGTTACTCCTCAAAGAACAAGGGAAAAGCCCCTATCTATCAGTTTCAACAGAACAAATTTGTAGTAGACAAGGACCAGTATCTTCACTGCAAAAAGACAGAACATTACAAGAAGAACCGTCCTGACTTAAAAATGATCATGGCAAAGAAAGGTGAGAACATTATTACCTTTATAAACGAATTCTTATATGTGCAACATTCAAAATGCACTTGGTGGATTGACTCAGGAGCAACTGTTCATGTTGCTAAATCATTAAAGAGATTCCGTTCGATGAGGACTACGCAAAGAAGAGAAAGATGCATTAAAGTTGCAAATAGAGTCCAAGCAGAAGTTGAAGCCGTTGGTGATCTTTCATTAGAGTTAGCTGATGGCTTCACTCTTATACTTAGAGATGTTCTCTTTGTACCCTCTCTACGGAGGAATTTGATTAGTGATTCATGTTTGGACAATGATATGATTGTCATTTTAGAAATGGCAAGTGTGAAATAATGTTTAATAAAGAATGTGTTGGTCTTGCCATCTTATAAAATAAGCTTTATTTGTTATCCCTACGTGTTGATGGGAACGTTGCGTGCGAGAAAGTAAATGAATCCTCGTCTACCAAAGTAAACAGAAGAAAACAAAAAAGAACTCTAGATGCATCGTCAAAATTATGGCACTATTGTTTAGGCCATATTTCGAGGGAGAGAATAGAAAGACTAGTTAAGAATGATATTCTTCTTTCACTAAAGTTCTCAAACTTAGAACAATGCAGAGAATGCATCAAAGGAAAATATGTAAAGAAAATTAAGAAAGATGCAAAAAAAAGCACAGGAGTTCTACAAATTATTCACACAGATATTTGTGGTCTCTTTCCTGTGAAGAGTATAGATGGCTATGACTCGTTCATAACATTCATAGATGATTACTCTCGATATGGCTATATTTATCTAATCAAAGAAAAAAATGAAGCCTTGGATAAATTTAAAATATTTAAGGCTGAAGTTGAAAACCAACACGATTTAAAGATAAAGATAGTTCGATCTGATTATAGGGGGGGAGTACTACGGTCGGCATACCCCGTATGGACAAGTTCCTGGACCTTTTACAAGGTTTCTACAGGAAAATGAAACAGTGGCCCAATATTTTACACCGAGCGAACCTCAGCAAAATAGAATAGCTGAAAGACATAACCGTATGGTGCGAAGCATGATGAGCTATTCCACACTACCATTGAGTTTGTGGATGGAGGCGTTAAAAACTGCCATTCATATTCTCAACAGAGTACCCAGTAAATCGGTGCCAAAAACACCGTACGAATTGTGGACAGGAAGAGTTCCCTCATTAAACCACTTGCGAGTGTGGGGGAGCCCAGCTGAGGCTAAAGTATTTAACCTAAACATTGGGAAGCTTGATCCCAAAACAGTAAGTTGCCATTTTATTAGCTATCCTGAAAAGTCAAAAGGTTATTGTTTCTACTGCCTAGACAGATATACAAAGTTTGTAGAAACGAGACACGCTGTCTTCTTAGAGGATGAGATGATGAGAGGGACCGTGGTAGTTCGAGAAATTGATCTTGAAGAGAAGCGGGCGTACGCGCCTACTCCGATGATTTAAGAGCCATTCTTCTCAGTACCGGCTCTCGCTACACCGATAGTGCAGGACACTGTGGTGCCAGCACCTGTTATTGTTCCTCCTGTGGCAATAATGAATTAGAATGAGGAACCTGTTCCTCAGAATCCCATAGAACCTGTTATCATAGATGAGGGGGAGCAACAACAACCTCTAATAGAAAATTTGCAAAATGAAGAGGCCCCAAGAAGGTCTCAAAGAGTAAGAAGATCAGCTATTTCTGATGATTATAAGATTTATCATATAGAGGAATTTCAAATAGAGGATGATCTCACCTCATTTGAAGAAGCTATGAGAAGCGAAAACTCTTCAAAGTGGCTTGAGGCTATGGAAGAGGAAATGAGGTTCATGAAGGCAAATAAGGTCTAGAACTTAGAAATTATTCTTAAAAGAGCCAAAATAGTAGGCTGTAAATTGGTCTACAAGACAAAACTCGACTCCCAAAGGAATATAGAAAGATTTAAAGCGCGAATTGTGGCAAAAGGCTTTACGCAAAGAGAAGGGATTGATTACAATAAGACCTTTTCTCCAGTCTCATGTAAAGATTCCTTCAGAATCATAATGGCACTAATGGCTCATTATGATTTAGAGTTATATCAGATGGATGTAAAGACAGTATTTCTCAATGGGAATTTGGAGGAAAATGTTTACATGACACAACCGAAAGGTTTTGTCGTGGAAGAAAATAAAAGAATGGGATGCTGTCTAAAGAAATCAATTTATAGGTTAAAGCAAGCTTCAAGACAGTGGTACTTGAAGTTTGACAGCACAATAAAGAAATTTGGGTTTAAAGAAAATATTGAGGACAACTGTGTTTACTCAAAGTTTAAAGATAGAAAATTTATCTTCTTAATCCTGTATGTGGATGATATCCTACTTGCTAGTAGTGACATCAGTCTGCTACTAGAGACAAAGAAGATTTTGTCCTCAAACTTTAATATGAAAGATCTTGGTGAAGCTTCGTTCGTTCTAGAAATCAAAATTCACCGAGATAAAAACAAAGGAGTATTGGGACAGTCACAAAAGGCATACATAGAGAATGTCTTAAAGAAATATGGTATGCATAAATGTAGTCCATCACCTGCACCTATAGTCAAGGGCGACAGATATGGGGATTTTCAATGCCCCAGGAACCAGTATGAGATCGATCAAATGAAATCGGTTTCATATGCTTCAGCTGTCGAAAGCTTATAGTATGCTTAAGTGTGTACACGCCCTGACTTAGCATTTGTTACCGGGTTATATGACAGATTCCAGAGCAATCCTAGAATAGATCATTGGAAATTGATAAAGAAAGTCTTGCGCTATTTGCAAGGAACAAAAAGCCTCATGATGACATACAGAAGATCAAAATTCACTCTATATAGTGAGATACACAGATTTTGATTATGCGAGAGATGATAAAAAGTCAACATTCGGATATGTGTTTACATTCACTAGAGAAGCTATTTCGTGAAAAAGCTCAAAGCAAACCGTCACTACATCGTTCACAATGTATGCCGAGTTTGTAGCATGTTATGAGGCTACGGGGCAGGTGAACTGGCTTAAGAAGTTCATACCCGATTTAAAAGTGGTTGACGACATCCATGGACCACTTAAGTTGTACTGCGATAATGAACCCGCAATAACATATGCACACAACAATAAGTCAAGTGGTGCTGCCTAAAATATTGACATAAAGTACTATGTTGTGAAAGATAAAGTTCAAGATCAAATCATATATCTTGAGCATATAAGTACCGCAAAGATGTTAGCAGATCTGCTTACTAAAGGCTTACCACCTCTCGATGTTTCGTACACCGGCACAGTAAATTTATCCGATCGGACGGAGAATCGTACGTTTTCAGAATCGAATGGCCTAGTCCATAGGCGAGACTCAAAGGTTAACCTGGTTCGGGCCGCCTCGAGGCGTAATACCCTACGTCCAGGGGCGAGAAATTGATCGTATGAATCTCAAGAACACGAGGATACAATGCGAAAGGGCTCCGGATGGATCGAGAGTCCCAAGCTCGCGTGATAGGGGTGGTTTATAGGCGGTGTTTATCACCGTTGCTCTATGTGTCTTATGCCTTTTTTCTTATATTTCTTTGCTCCATTGCCCGGGTGTCCCTTATATAGGGCCGAACTTGGTTTGTCTTGACCGGACCATGGTTGGGGTGATCGAACCATGGTTTAAGCATCTTGCCGCCTACGGAAGCGGATGACCCCTTGACAGGTGGGGCCACTGTTCCCAGAGAGTCATGCTCTCTGGCGTTCGGGCCAAACGATCGACGCCTCTCGTTTGTGCTTCTTTTCACTGCAAGGAAACAGGGTTACTTTACTGCTCAGCTTTATCGCCTGGAGGGTTGTTTCTCGTTCGATCGGGTAGTTGCGGAATCTTCTGGAATGCTTATCTCCTTCGCGTAACTGCACATTGCCGGGGATTCTGAATCGGCGTGTTTGTTGGGCTGACGACTGCTTCCCAGCGGTCGGCGGGCGAGTCCTGACCGCTAAGATCCCGATAGCTCGGGTCCCGACCCCTGGGGGTCGAAACGATTACTACTCTGTCTCTGGGCCTTGATGAGGCTTCCCGACCGCTGAGGCCAGGCCGCCTTTGCGAAATCCTTGGTGGGCCGTTGGGTCGCGGACTGTAGGTCCGCGTTGTATGAGTTGATCCGTAGGTACCCGGGGTATACTATCTCGACAGTAGCCATGAGTCTTGGGCCGCTTGCGACCTCTGTTGAGACGGCGCTGGGCTGTCGAGTGACCCGAAGGGTCGATCGTGGGCTGAAGCGTCGTGATGACCATCACTCGCTGAAGGTTGATCCTACGGGGGCGCGCGAGCGCGCCCGTAGGGCGTAGCCCCCGAGTGACCCGAAGGGTCAGTCATGGGCTGAAGCATCATGCCGACCATCACTCGCTGATGGTGGATCCTACGGGGGCGCGCCCGTAGGGCGTAGCCCCCGAGCATTCGAGTGACTCGAAGGGTCGGTCGTAGGCTTAAGCGTCATGAGGCAGTTCCCGACCGCTGAGGTCGGTCGAAAGCTAATTTTCGTCATTAGCGTGATGCCAGGAAGAATGCCTAAATAGGACCTGTCTGGCCGGTCTTTGCTCATGATCGGCATAACGCCTAGGATGGATTGGTTTGACCAATCTTCCCATGATCAGCGTTCTTGGCAACTGTCGGACCGGTCGGGGGTTCACCCAACCTCTCATCCGTTCCGACCGTGAATCAGTTCACGGCGTTATTGACAGTCAGTTGGTTGTGCCTCCAACGATCGGACAGCTCTGTTGCCTCCAGGTGGACGTCGGATGTAGCATCTTGAAATTTTAAGCGCCTGTTGCTCTGGACGGTTGGATTGGCCCATCGCACGGCCAGCGAAGTGCGACGGTTTGCGGCGCGCACATCCCGCCAGGAGTGCGGTTGCCAGGCATTAACTACACGTTAATGCCGCACTGCCCTCTTCCCGTTAGTTCAAATTTCTAAGGCGGCTCATGGGCCCTCCTGTCGGCGTCTGGGTGACGGGACTCTTCCGTGTGCTTAGGTTCAAGCGCCCACTGGGAGCACTTTCGGACCCACTCGCCAGTGAGTGTGGATCGATACGTCAGTTCGGGGCGTCGACGATTGTGCTGCGTTGAATCGGCGCATTGGCGTCTATAAGAAGGGTGGTTCATCCTTCGGTCTTCGTCATCTTGATTTCGAATCCTCGCGTACTGCTCATTCGTCTTCCTTGCGCTTGCTTTTCACCTTCCTCTTCGTCTTCGTCTCCGACTTCGCCTCCGTCTTCATGGCGGCCCAGTGGAAAGCGTCCACCATCTCGGAGAGCATCCTCACCGCCTCGGTGGGGCTTGGAGTGCTCCCTCCAAGGGACACGAGGCGATGGCATTCAGCGTACCGCGAGGTCGTTCCATCGCCTCGCGCCAACGAGATCGTCAGCTTCGTCGAGTTTCACGAGCGCGAGTTGATGTTGCCGTCGTCGAACTTCTTCCGCGGCTTGTTGGAGTACTACGGCGTGCGTCTTCATCATCTCAACTCCAACAGCATCCTTCAGATCTCGGCTTTCGTCACACTGTGCAAGGCCTACTTGGGGATTGATCCCCACTTTGACTTGTGGAGGTACTTCTTCCGCGTGCAGCCTCAGAAGGAAGACGGCGTGGTCCGCGCTGTTGGTGGCGCGGGGATATGTCTTCGGAACAATCGCCAGGAGTACTTCAACATACCGTTGAAGGACTCCTTGAAGGGATAGCACGGGGGGTGGTTCTACATCGAGAACACCGCCCTCGAACTGCCGGCGTTCAAACTTGAACCGCCGGCTGTCTTGGACTCTTGGAATACCGGGCTCAGCGACGCGCAGGAGGCCGACATCGAAGATCTGCTCGTCCGGATGGCCGAGCTGGATGACGCGGGCCTGACCGGGGCGCGTCTGGTGGACACCTTTGTTCGCCACCGCACTCAACTGCTACGCCTTCGCACCCGGCTCATGTGCGACTACACCAGGCGGTTCGACACGATGTGGGAGATCCTGCAGTCGGAGCTGTCTGAGGATGGCGTGAGGCAACGCCTCTCACGCCTACTGCAGGTAACGCTCTCGCCGGTGCGAGCGAGGGACTGGCCCCTCTGGACGCCGAGCATCAGGAGGGTCGAATGGTAAACCATTTTGCCTGCACTTATTAGTGAATAATGTATTAGCAAAACTGGAGCGCTTATCTGTGTTTTTGCAGGAGGGCATTCCTCCATCGCACTCGCCGGCGCCCGTGATAGTGCCAGCTGAAGAGGTCGGCATCTTGGTAGTGCCGGGTGCCGAGTCTTCGGGCAGAGGGATAAGCCTCGAGACGGCCGTCGTCGGGCCCTCGGCGCGGCCGGTGCCTGCGGCTCCTGCTGCGATGTCGACTGCTACGGTTGTGGCCGTCGCTACTCCGGTGGCGTCGGTCGTGGTGCCGACAGCTCTGGTTGCTGCGTCGACCGCTCCAACCGTTGCACCAGCTCAGGAGGTTTCTTCCTCCGAGTCTGGGTCATCTCCATCCACCAGGGATGATTGGTCACCTCCCCCAGCCCGAAGGTCCCTTGCCGCAGCCGTGTCGAGGAAAGTGCCAGCTTCGAGCTCGGCGCGGGCGACTTCGGCTGCCGCTCTGTCGGACTCCGACTCGTCAGACGACGTGCCGCTTACGGAGCGTCTTCGTCGCCAGCAAGCAAGGGAAGCAGAGGGCGATGAGGGGCCGCCTGCAAAAAAGCCAAGGACGGAGGAATCTGGTCCTTTTGTCCTCGCCCCGACCCCGACCGTTCCGGTCGCTGGGGTCGGACAAACTTCGCCAGGCGGAAGCCTGCCCTTCTCCATGAGAGTGTCGCGCCGGTGAGTTTTTGTATTTTAATTTAATCAGATGTTTTACCTGATGTCGTGGAGTGGCTGGAATTTTGATCATGTTTTACAGGGCTCCATCTTCTCTCGGCGCGCCGCAGGCCCTTGCGGCGGGGGCCAAGTCCGAGAAAAGGCTGCCCGCTGCGGGACCGGTGCCTCCTCGCATGGCATCCGCGGCCGAGACCGCAGAGGAGCGGGTGGAAGAGATGGCGCAGCCTCCGAGCGCCGAGGCTGGGGGCGGTCAGGGAGGACTCCCGGGCGAGGAAGCCGGGAGATATGAGGATCAACCCGCGGCCGCTGGGGCCGAGGTTGGCATTCCACTGCCCTGAGTCCTGTCACCGAGGACGTGGAAGTCGGGGAGCAGACGACGGTGCCTCCGAGCGCTGTCGTTCTGACAGAGAGGCAGGCCGGGCCGTCCCTTGATGTGGGGACGAGGGAAGAGACAGCGCCGTCGGCTCCGATGGAGCCTTCGGCGTCCGCAGTGCCGGTCCTGCCGCCGACCACGGGAGCCACTTCAGCGGCGTTGGTGGTGGCGGCGCAGACTTCTGCGTAGCGGGTGGACCCGGGGCGGCCCCGAATCTTGAGGCGGAGGCCGGATCCCTCTCCATCCACTTCGACAGGACGCCATCCGGCGCCTGGTCCTCCAACCTCCAATGAGGCCGCCTGGGACTCTTGGAGGTTCCTGTACGACCAGGTGTGCGCGAGGAGCGAATGGGTCTCCTCGGCGCTCACTCACATGCAAAGCGCCAAGGAGTGCTTGGAGGAGTTCCAGGAGACTATGGCCGATCCATATGGAGCGCTCTACCAGGTAAGTTTTAATATTTTAAATTTTCAAAATTAAACATGAACCTGATTGGCGGGTCTCACAGGGGAACCTTGAGAGGGCGCTTCGCCAGCCTCCGCAAGGTCTCGACCGATCGGAGGTCGAGGCGTTGCGCCGCGAGCTTGCGCGGACCCGAGACGAGGCCAAAAGATTGGCCGCCGACCGACTCCTCGCCCTCGAGGATGCTGAAAGACACGCCGAGGGTTTCGAAAGAGGTAGCCAGGAACTCCAGATGGAGATCACTCGGCTACAAATCGAGAGGAGGAGCCTCGGCGAGGAGGTCAGGACGCTACGCCAGACCTGTGCAAGTAAGTAGTTTTGTAGCTCACTGTCCAACAAGAATGTTCATCCTGTTGTTGCTTGCTGATGCATTAGACTGCGCAGAAATCCAAGAGGGGGCTGGCCGTAGTGCCCGGGAGATCCGGGAGCTGAAGGACCAGACACGCTTGGCCGAGGAGGCTAAAGAGGCGACCGACGGCGCGTTGGAGCGGTCGAAGGAGTTGTGCCGCCTCGCTCTGGAAAGCCGTGACACTTCGGAGGCTCGCCTCGGCGTTTTGGAGGCCGAGGTGAGGAAGTACATGGCGGAACTGGCGAGGGTACAGAAACTGTCTGCTTCGCTAGAAGCATCGACTGCTCAGCTTCAACAGGATCTGACCAACGAGCGGTCAGCCACTGAGGCTGCGCACAAAAGTCATGAGAGTAAGTAACAAGTGAGTTTGTTAATTTGCTAAGGAAACTGGTCCCTGAAATTTTTGAGATGCAGGCGTGTCCATGGAGCTCCGAAGGCTGTTGTGGACGGTTCGGGCGCTAGTGCACTAGGTGTTCGACGACACCCAAGATATAAGCACGTCGGCGGACCGGGCGTCTCGAGTGCTGGAAATGCTGTCGGGGCTGATCCACACCGAGTTGCTCGTCGCCCTGCGAGATGGAGTATCATTGACGTTGGTGCACCTGTGGTCCCATTATCCCAACGCTAACGTCGGGCGTATTGCCGAGGGTTTCACCTCGAGGACGTCAAATGAAGCGTCGGCGAAGCTTTTTGAGGACTCCAAGCCTCAGGCGTAGGAGATCATCAGCTGCTTCCTCCGACCGACCTTGATGAAGGAGCGCTTCGGCCGTCTGCCTCCCCTTTAGATGTTTTGGCTTGTAGCTTGTAGTGGTATGTGAAATTTAATGTTTCTGACTCCTTCTAACATCAAGCGTTTCGCATTGTTCTTTGCGTTCCATTAGGCGTTGATCAGGCGACTGGGTCAGGTATAGCCCGTAGGGTCGACTGTCGGACTCGGACCTTAGAGCGTCACCGGCGTCGGGTCGGACCGTTAGCTGCGAGGATTGCTCTGAATGAGAATGCTCATAGTCCGCAAGAGTTAGGCCGAGTCACTCGTGCAGCGAGTCACGAGCCGAGGGGTCGACCTCCAAGAAGCGAGGTAGGCGTCGAGCCTTAGTTTAATGTTAACGAGGCATAGGGCCTTTGGATCCTTGGGTCGGTCGTTCCGATCCTCAGGTGGGACTCTGATGATAGCCCCCAGGCAGAGGAGTGTAGTCGAGCAGACTACGCTTCTCTGCCGAAGACATAGTTAGTAGATGAGATATGATCAGGATGCATAGAGATCAAACAACTTTATTATGCGTAAAAACGACGCAAGTTTTCAATATTCCAGGCGTGAACAAGCTCGACGCCGTCCTGTGTCGCCAGTTTGTATGTGCCAGGCTTTAAAACTCACTTGATCATGTACGGGCCTTCCCATGGAGGAGATAGCTTGTGGTGATCTCGCTTGTCTTGCACTCTCTTGAGCACAAGGTCGCTGACTCTGAGGATCTGACCCTTGACACGCCGAGCGTGTAGTCGTCGAAGGCTTTGTTGGTACTTGGCTGATCGAAGTATGGCCACATCACGCGCCTCATCTAGCTGGTCTAGGGCGTCTTGTCGCGCCTCTTTCGACCTCTGCTCGTCGTAGGCTCTAACCCTTGGGGAGTCGTAGTCGAGGTCGATCGGCAGAACGGCTTCGGCTCCGAATACCATGAAGAAGGGAGTGAATCATGTGGTTCTGTTAGGGGTAGTTCACAGGCCCCACAACACCGACGGGAGCTATTGGGCCCACCGCCCGGCGGATTGCTCGACGCAGTCGTAGATCCGAGGCTTCAGCCCCTGGAGTACCATGCCATTGGCTCGTTTCACTTGCTCATTGGTCTTTGGGTGGGCGACAGAGGTAAAGTCGAGCCTGATATGATGCTCTTCACAGAACTCCCGGAAAATGTTTCCGGTGAATTGAGTCCCGTTATCGGTGATGATGGAGTTTGGGACCTCGAATCGAAAGATGATGTCCTGGATGAACTCGACGGCCCGACCCGAACTGATGCAGGGGTCGGCTTCGCCTCAATCCACTTGGTGAACTTGTCAACCGCGACGAAGAGGTGGGTAAAGCCCCCGGGCGCTTTGCGAAAAGGCCCGAGAACGTCGAGCCCCCAGACCTTAAACGGCCAGGTTATCGAGATCGTCAGAAGTTCCTGGGCCGGTAGATGCGTCTGACGGGCGTAGAACTGGCAGACCCTGCAGGACCGTACAAGCTTTTCCGCATCCGAGACTGCTGTAGGCCAGTAAAAGCCTTGACGAAAAACTTTGCCGACGAGAGTCCTCGGGGCAGCATGATGTCCGCAGGTTCTCGAGTGAATGTCATCGAAGAGACGTAGACCCTCCGTCTGAGGGATGCAGCGTTGGATGACGCCACAAGGACTGCGCTTGTAGAGCTCGTTGTCAATGAGAGTGTAGGCTTTCGCTCGACGCACGATTCGTCAGGCCTCGTTGGTGTCGGACGGCAAGGTGCCGTCCTGGAGATACGCATAAATCTCCAGGGACCAATCAGGGATGATGGCCAAGGTTTCGGGCCCGGAGGTCGGGTCCTGCTCCCCGATCACCGCCTCAGCGTGGGTGTCGGCGACGTCGTCCTTGAGCTTGATCGTCGGCTTGGCGAGGACCTCGAGGAAGATATCGTTGGGAACTAGATCTCGTCCTGAGGCCATCCGAGCGAGAGTGTCGGCTGCTTCATTGTCGCGACGTGGGACGTGATGAAGCTCAAGCCCGTCAAACTTGTCTTCGAGCTTGCGAACCTCTTGGCAATACGCCTCCATCTTCGAATCTCGGCAACTTGACACCTTCACGACTTGGTTGACGATGAGTTCGGAATCGCCTTTGACGTAAAGCCGTCAGACTCCGAGCATGATGGCCATGCGGAGGCCGTGCAGCAGGGCCTCGTATTCTGCGGCGTTGTTGGAGGCTGGGAAGTGAATCTGCAAAACATACTGAAATTTATCTCCTTTGGGGGAGATGAGAACGACGCCAGCCCCCGAGCCCTTGAGTCGGCATGACCCATCGAAGAACATGGTCCAGTGCTCGGGGTCAATGGAGTCCGATGGCTCTTGCGCCTCGGTCCACTCGGCGATAAAGTCAGTGAGGGTCTGGGACTTGATGGCTTGCCGAAGTACGTAGGTGATGTCGTGGCCGATGAGCTCCATCGCCCATGTGGCGACGCGCCGAACCACGTCCTTCCCGTTGATGATTTCTCCGAGGGGAAAGCTTGTCACCACTCGGATAGAGTGGCTGTCGAAGTAGTGGCGAAGCTTACGGCTCGTGATGAGGATTGAATAAAGTAGCTTCTCCACTTGGGTATATCGGGTCTTGGCGTCGGCGAGAACTTCGCTGATGAAGTAGACGGGTCGCTGGACCTTCAAGGCCCGACCCTCCTCCGACCGCTCAATGACCAATGCCGTGTTGACGACCTTAGCGGTGGCGGAGATGTAGAGTAGTAACGGCTCGCCGGAGGTTGGTGAAGTTAGGACTGGCAGAGAAGACAGCATGGTCTTCAACTGTTCGAAGGCCTCCTGGGCTTCGGGGGTCCAGGAGAAGCGGTCGGACTTACGGAGGAGTCCGTAGAAAGGCATAGCCTTCTCACCCAGTCTGGAGATGAAGTGGCTGAGAGCCGCCAGGCATCCAGTGAGCCTCTGGACACCCTTTATGTTGTTGATGGGCCCGAGGTTGCGGATGGCGACGATCTTTTTAGGATTGACTTCGATGCCACGCTCGAAGATGTCGAATCCGAGGAGCTTGCCGGTGGGGACGCTGAAAACGCACTTCTCGAGATTGAGCTTGATGCGGAACCGCCAGAGGTTGACGAAGGTTTCTTCTAGGTCTTTGATGAGGTCGGCCACCTGCCGAGTCTTGATGACGATGTCGTCGACGTAGACCTCCAGGTTTCGTCCCAGCTGACTGTGGAAGCATTTCTGCATACAGCGTTGGTACGTGGCGCCGACGTTCTTGAGGCCGAAAGGCATGGTGACGTAGCAGAATGAGCCGAAGGGTGTGATGAATGATGTTGTCGACTGGTCAGAGTCTCGCATGGATATTTGATGGTACCCGGAGTACGCATCGAGGATACTGAGGGTTTCGCACCCTGCGGTGAAATCGACCACCTGATCTATGCGCGGCAAAGAAAACGGATCCTTTGGGCATGCTTTTGTTGAGACTCGTGTCATCGACACACATCCTCCATTTCCCATTTTTCTTTTTAACCATTACAGGATTGGCCAACCACTCTGGATGGTAGACTTCTTTGACGAACTTGGCATCGAGCAGCTTGGAGATTTCTTCTCCGATGGCGCGGCGCTTTTCATCGTCGAAGCGTCGAAGTCGTTGCTTCACCAGTCGGGAGCCGGGAGAGATGTGCAGAGAGTGCTCGGTGACCTCCTTCGGGATGCCTGGCATATCGGATGGTGCCCAGGCGAAGACGTCCCGATTCCGGTGGAGGAAGTCGATGAACGCGCTTTCCTATGCATCAGAGAGCGCAGTCCCGATTCTGGCTTTCTTGGAGGTGTCGAAGTTGTCGAGGGCGATCTCCTTGGAGTCGTCGACGGGCTCGAACGAAGTGGAGAAGGCAGGCTTGGAGTCGAGCGTTGCAGTGAACATCTGGGATTGGCGTATCTCCTCTAGCTGGGCCCGCCCCACGAGGGAGACAGCCAGCTCATAGCTCTCCTTCTCGCATGCGAGAGCGTGTTTGAAGCGAGAGGCCACAGTGATGACGCCTTTGGGCCCCGGCATCTTGAGCTTGAGATAGACATAGTTGGGGATCGCCATGAACTTGGCGTAGGCGGGTCGGCCAAGGATGGCGTGGTATACTCCGGAGAAATCAACCGCCTCGAAGATGAGCTTCTCCGTTCTGAAGTTGTCGCGGTCGCTGAAGGGGACCGGCAACATGATCCGACCCAAGAGGACGGCGCTACCCCTTGGGATGACGCCATGAAACGGAACGTTGCTCGGGAAGAGGTCGGACCTCGAGAGCTTCATGGCCTTGCACATGTCGATGTAGAGGATGTTGAGGGCGCTGTCTCTATCCATGAAGACATTGGACAGTCTGGTGGTGCCGATTATCGGATCGAGCACCAAGGGCAGGCGCCCGGGTTGAGGAACATGGTCGGGGTGATCGGACCTATCGAAGGTGATTGGAGCCTCCGACCACTTAAGATACGAAGGGACGGCAGGAACGATCACGTTGACCTCTCGCCACATTTGTTTCTCATGGCGACGCGACTCGTAGGTCACTGACCCGCCAATGATCATCAGACAGTCTTCTGGCTCGGAGAAGGTACTGTCGAGGATACCTTCCCATTCCTTCGCCGAAGGGTCGGACTTCTTCTGCTGAGGACGAGCGTCAGGGCAAAAGTACCCCTTGAAGAAAGCCTTCATGAGGTTGCAGTCCCGTAGAGTGTGTGTCACAGGAGTCGCATGGTAGGTGCAGGTCTTGTCGAGCATTTTTTCGAAGTGGTTGTCGTGGTTGGCCGGCTTCTTTGGGGGTCGAGGCAGTCGGTCGGCGATGCCGACGAACTCTTCATCTTGCCGGTGATTCTTCTGTTTCTTGTTGTTCGACCCGCTCCCATCCCGACGGTCGGGTCGTCGGTCGAGGCGATCGTCTTTCTATCGGTCGGCCTTGAACCTCTCCTTATCCTTGGCCTGTTCTCGGTTGAAGTTGGCTTGAACAGCCTTCTTCCCGGTGGCGAATGTGGTGGCGATGTTGAGAAGGGTGCACGTCATTCGAGGGTTTTTACACCCTAATTTGTGGACGAGCGCCTTGGATGTCAGTGCCACAGGTGAAGGCATTGATGACGTCGACATCGCCGACGTCGGGCAGCTCGTTTCGCTTGCGCGAAAATCGCTGAATATAGTCTCGGAGGGACTCGCTGGGCTTCTGCTTGCAGTTCTTCAGATCCCAGGAGTTACCCGGGTGGGTATAAGTCCCCTAGAAATTGCCAACGAAGGTGTGACGAAGGTCGGCCCAGTCGTGGATGCTATCCCTCGAAAGATGTTCGAGCCACCCTCTGGCCGAGTCGGATAGGAAAAGTGGCAGGTACTGGATGGCGAAGAGGTCATCTGCACCACCGGCTCGGCATGCGAGGCGATAGTCCTCAAGCTAGTGGGCGGGATTTGTTTCACCTGTGTACCGGATGATGTTGGTTGGAGCGCGAAACTTGTCGGGGAAGCCGGCTCTTCGGATGCGGTCCCTGAATGCTCGAGGTCCAATGTCATCGGGGCTGAGGCTCTGAGCGTCGTCGTAGCTGTGCCGTCGAGGACATCGCTCGAGGGATTGCTCGCGGCCAGAGTCGGTGCAGCGGTCACATCTGGTCTGCCTCCGTGCTTCAATGGTGTGACGGACGTCACGATGCTTCCCCAAGCGGCGGCGGATGTTGCCGACCGCGAGGTCGGGCTTTCTCATCTCGACCCGTCCACGGTAATGACCGGGAGCAAGGCTTCGACGGTTGGCACTCGGACGGTAGGAACTGTGTGCCTCAGAATCCTGACGAAGAGATGGCTCAGGTGCTTGCAAAGCGCCATGAAGGTAGATGCGAAGACGATTGTAAGTCTCTTTGAGGATGGGGTTGTCGGGTGTGAGAGATTCGTAAAGGACACAGGCCGCGGCCGCCAGATTCTCATATGGTGTCTCAAAGGCAAGCGTGCCACCGTCCATGATCTGCTGATAAGCAGTGCAAGCTCGGGCTCGAGCACCACCACTAGTCACAGTGACGCCCTTACCCTTCGGGTCGCCCCCGGTCGCAAATTTGAGCCGGAGTGCGTCCTCGACCACAGTAAGAGCATGAAGGTGTGGAGAGGGATCGTCATGTGCTGCCTTGCCGGGGGTTTTGTCCTCTACAGCTTTGGCAGGCAACATGAAGAACTCATAGGAAGGGTCGCGACCCAAAACGCCGTGAGGCGAAGAACGAAGAAGGCGGCGTCGAGGCGAGCAACGTTTAGATGAACATCATTTTCGCAAGATCTGAAGGTGAAGTTCGTCGCTGTTGTCGACGACGAAATCCAGGCTCTCAAAGCAGAAAACCTGGCCAGCAACGAAAGTGGGAATGCTCCACGATCGACCATCACGAGCGATGGCAACCGCAAAATCCCCAAAGAACAGCCGGGAGATGGAAGAATCTCCAACTAGAGCAAAAACTGAAGCCATCGAAACAACGAAAGAAAACGCATCAAAAAGCCCCTTCCTGGCGCGCCAACTGTCGGTGTTTCATACATCGGCGCAGTAAATTTATATGATCGCACGGGGGATCGTGTGTTTTCAAAATCGAATGGCCTAGTCTACAGGCGAGACTCAAAGGTTAACCTGGTTCGAGTCGCCTCGAGGCGTAATACCCTACGTCCAAGGGCGAGAGATCGATCATATGAATCTTAAGAACACGAAGATACAATGCGAAAGGGCTCCGAATGGATCCGAGAGTCCCAAGCTCGCGTGATGGGGGTAGTTTACAGACGGTGTTTATCACCGTTGCTCTATGTGTCTTATGCCTTTTTTCTTATATTTCTTTGCTCCATTGCCCGGGTGTCCCTTATATTGGGCCGAACCTGGGTTGTCTTAACCGAACCATGGTTGAGGTGACCGGACCATGGTTTAAACATCTTGCCGCCTACGGAAGCGGATGACCCCTTGACAGGTGGGGCCACGGTTCCCAGATAGTCATGCTCTCTGACGTTTGGACCAGACGATCGGCGCCTCTCGTTTGTGCTTCTGTTCACTGAGAGGGAACAGGGTTGCTTTACTGCTCAGCTTTATCGCCTGGAGGGTTGTTTCTCGTTCGACCGAGTAGTTGCGGAATCTTTTGGAATGCTTATCTCCTTCGCGTAACTGCACATTGCTGGGGATTCTAAATCGGCGTGTTTGTTGGGCTAATGACTGCTTTCCAGCGGTTGGCAGGCGAGTCCCGAACGCTAAGATCCCGATAGCTCGGTTTTCGACCCCTGGGGGTCGAAACGATTACTCCTCTGTCTCTGGGCCTTGACGAGGCTTCCCGACCGCTGAGGCCGGGCTGCCTTTGCGAAATCTTTGGTGGGCCGTTGGGTCGCGGACTGTAGGTGGGTCGCGTTGTAAAAGTTGATCCGTAGGTACCTGGTGTATACTATCTCGATACCAAAGTATTCATTGAACATGTTACCGACATGGGTTTAAGAGAAAGCCTGTGATTCTTGAACTAGAAGATGGCCCAAAAGTGTAGTAACTATTTTAGAACAGAAAAGTGTATTATAGCTATTGAATCTATCGGCGATTGACCGTGATGATGAGACAATTCTATGCATTAATCTGTAATGGAATGAGTAAAGTTGAAAGTAGTTAAAGATAAAAGTATAAGTTAAGATCAAAGGGGAGAATGTTAGAAATTAATCTCCACCATTTGGCCCAACGGCCTAATGGGCCTTAACCTACGCACCCTGATCGGGGGCGTCCAGCCCAATATGTCTGGTGGGCCCCTGTTGCTAACGCTACAATAAATAGAGGTGGGAGCCGGCTGGTACGCACACCGAAGTTAGTCTGTACCACCACAACCCACTGACAAACTCTAAACCCGATCTGTGTGGGGGCGCTATGCCGACAGAAAGCATCACCGCCGTCACTGTCACGACGACCGCTATCACCGAAAGATCGAAGACATTGCCGCGGCTTTCACGCCTCTGCCCTCATCACCGAACGACGCTGCCCTAACCCAAAAGAACCGCATCGACTAGGGGTAGATGGCGACCTATCTTCTTCGACTCCGGCGACTGAATCCACGGGATCTGAAGGTATTGACCACCTTCGAATCTCTCAAAGATTTTTTTCTCATACACGAGACTCTCGGATCTACGCTCTTAGACACACAAAAAGAACTTTACAACACTTTCAGCTTGATTGGTCAATAGTACAAAAAAAATCATTGGATCTTTCAGTTTCATAAAAGTTGCACCAACACTACAGCCCCATGTTTTTACTGGGACTTGTGTAGGACATCGTTGGTGCACGTGTCTTTCTCCGATCCGAATCCTCGAGCAGGTTGACCCTGTCTCATCGCAGGCGCATGGCTCGGAGGAACTCCAGCGACGCCGCCAGCGACGACCCGCCATCCTCCGCCCAAGCTTTCCCCAGCAGCTCCTGCACCTCCGCGACGCGCCGCCGGACGGCCCTTGACTCGGCCGTGTCCCCCATCACCGTCTCCACGGCACGGACCAACCTGGACCTCTCCACCACGGAGCTCTCCATGTTCCCCCTCGCCACCTCCACGCACACGCCCCACATCTCGGCCATCATCTTCACGTTGTAGAACTGCTCGGCGGCCAGCGGCCAGCCTAGCACCGGCACGCCGTGCGTCAGGCTTTCCAGCACTGAGTTCCAGCCGCAGTGGCTCAGGAACGCGCCGGTGGCGCCGTGCGCCAGGATCCGCACCTGCGGCGCCCACCCGCGGACCAGGAGGGCCCTGTTCCCCACGCGCGCGCGGGCCTCGAACCCTTCCGGCAGCCACTCGTCGTCGCGCGACGCGCCGCAGACGTCGAGCCCCACCGGTGGCTGGAAGGCCCACAGGAACCGTTGGCCTGTCGACTCCAGCGCCGCCGCGAGCTCCATCATTTGGTTCTGGCGTATCGAGTTCTGTGACCCGAATGAAACGTACAGAACGGACGAAGGAGGCTGCGCATCGAGCCAGCGAAGGATGCCGTGGTCATCGGCGGCGGCATCAGACGCCGCGCCGGCGCGGACGAGTGGTCCGATGGGCCAGACGGGGACCTTGCCGAGGGTGCGCCGCAGCATGGCGAGTCCCGTGGGCTCCAGCTCCTCCGCGGTGTTGACGAGCACCGCGTCGGTCTCGTACCCGCGCGGGATTAGCCGGTGGTGGTACGCCGTCCACTTGGCGTTCTCGTGCAGGAGTGGCTGCGTCAGCTGCGTCCTGTCGAGCGCCCCCGCCTCCGGGACCTCTGGCAGACAGAGCAAACCGTCAGGACCGAACGGCAGCGCCGGCATGTTCTTCCACAGCGCGTGGAGGACGGCCGTGCCGAACGCCCCGCACGACACGAAGAAAGCGTGCATGCACCCTCGCCGCCGGGCCACGTCCACCGTCCACGCGAGGAACACGTCGGAGACGATGCAGATGTTGGCCGCGCCGCCGCCGTTCCCACGAAGGCTCGTGATGTAGCAGTCGAAGGCTGGCTCGAGGGCGTCGAAGGCCTCGAAGAGCTTGATGAACTCCACCATCGGGAGGGAGTTGGTGGACTCGCAGTCGGGCGGCAGGCCGTGGTCCGCCGGCACGAACGGCAGCGCATGGAAGCCGATGTTAGACGCCGGCGACTCCTCCTTCTCAAAGGAGGAGCGCAAGGCCACGACGTTGCGCGGGGTGCTAACGATCGTGACGGTGGTGGCATCGGGAAGCTCACGGCGGAGGGGGCGGGTGACGGCGAGGAAGCCGGCAAGGTGGCCCAGTCCGGGGAAGGGGAACAGTACGACGTGCTTGGCTCGAACGTCCTCCATGGATGGGCGCCGCTTGATTGCGCGGTCTGCCGGTGTTGCCGTCTTGGATAGCACACTGCACCGGAATAATTGAGGACGAATGGACTGGAATGTTTGTCTACTTACAAGCCACCGGAGTGACTGCAACATGTACTCCCTCGTGTAAGTCATCCTACCATCCTAACATAAAAATAACTAATAAGCATATTAAGTAGTAGAAGACAAAGACTATTATACTATTTTGTCTTAACTACTCGTCCCTCACCTATCAAATTTGTGAACTCTCAATTTGAGATCGAGATCGGCATATACGGTGAGTAGGATAAAAAACACAAATAACGTGAAGCTAGTCTTAAAAGTGACACGAGACTTAAACTTGTTCGAACCTTTCAAAGGACAACAACATTATGTTTAGTATAAGTATATGTATTGCATACTCCTGTCAGGTAGCACGAGTTATATATTTAATTGTAAGAAGATTGCCCTCCGCATAATTACAATTAATAGAGTAATAATTTAAATAATATTTATCTTAATTACACTCATGTTGCCGTTGGGAGAACAGCTCCTTCACTGCCAGTAACTATCTATAGTAAATACAATTAAAAGTGGATGGAGGAGTATGAAAGAGCCCACGATGATTGCTACTGAACCAGACAATTCATGTCACTCAGGACCACCTTAGCTGCTTTTCCAATAATGGTGAAAATAAACGAGCACCTAAATACCATCACCTAAGTACATGGAGGACAGCGCAATGGTGGCTATAAACGGATCTAAGAGCGATAGTGGTTCCTCAATTGAAGCACTGGAGGGTGGAACTCCTCTCTGCATGCTGCGTGGTACTGCCAACAATGGGACGAGGTGGTTGAATGTTGATGGCTAAGTATCACTTACGCCTACTAATAATCCTCCAAAATAATATAGATTTACATTTCTTACATATATATTATTTCAAAATAATATAGCTCTATTTTCATTAAAGAGTATTTGAATGTAAGATATATAATTACTAGGCCGACCAGCCTGTGAAAAAGCCGCTAAGGTTTTTGTGCCGAATTCATTTATTTTAAACAGGTAAGATTTCACGAGAACAAGCAGTAGTCTCACCTCCATCGTTTTCAAAAAGTTATAAAATAGAGGGTCACACTCCTCTCTCAACATAATACGAATGTGTTTGGTTGAACTGATTTTCTACGTAAACCGTTTACAATGTTATCAAATAATGCTCCTTTATAATTGATTAGATTAGTCTGTGATCCACTCACGCTGTAATCACTTCCCATCCTTCACAATCCCGATACCGTCCCCGTACCACCGTAAATCAATCGCATCAATCTCCTCTCCTCCGCCATCGATCTATCTCGTCTTCCTCTCTAAGACTTTGTTCGTTTGTTTCGGAATGACCCGGATTAAGGCCCGTTCCCAAAATGCCGTTCGGTTAATCTCGGCCTGGATTGGAATCGGGCCTATCCTGTCCATTCCGGCGCCTCAGCGGCCTGGAACGAAACTTGACCTCGCGACGTCTGGAATGAAACCCTACCAATCCGGAACGGCGCGCGAGGCGGCTGGCGACGCGAGCGAGGCGAACGGCACGCGAGGTGAACCGTCGGCGACGCGACGACGCCCCCACCCGACCTCCTCCGGCCCCCTTCCGCATGCTTCTAGCCGGTTATGCATCGCTTCTTCTTCCCCTCTTCAATCGATCTTGATTCTTGTTTGAGGCTGTGCAGTCCGGCGAGCTGTCGAGCACGCGGGTAGCAGCGGTTGACTAGGACATACTTACAGCAGTGGCTGGCCGAGGACGACCTTGTTTACGGCAGCAGCTAGCGCAGATGCGCTCAACGCGCATGCACGCAACAGTAGAGTGGCAGCCGGCTCCTGTCTGTACTACCCCGACTCATTCATATGAATTTTTCTTTGTTATTTTTATGAAATTCCTATGCAACAAACAAGGCCTAACATAGGGTGGAGGCGAGAGAAAATAGCATTAAGTTGTGATTGCTTAGAGATCGGATGGGATTTGATTTTGCCAGTTTGATGTTAATGCTGTATGATTTTAGTTTATCATAGGAGGGAAACTAAATACATGTTGATTATGTGCTTTACACATTTCTTTTTAATAGCAACCTTATGAATTGATGTTTTGGTCAATGGATAACCTTGTGATGGATGTGTTCACAGAGCTGGCCGATCATCATAAATTAATTATATTTAAAGCATCTCTTATAATAAAACTAATCACAACAAAATAAATAATAGAATTACAATTTTTTTGAATAAAACAGAAAGTTAAATAAAACATCTAAATCTAAAAAAAAAGTGTCAAGAATTTAGGGATGGCAGCTAAGATCGAATAGGCAATGTAGCCAAGTTGGTTTTATACATGTAATCAATTATCTTGCATTCTGTCTGACCTTTTGAATGTAAGTGGTTACTAGGTCCAAGTGTCATCTTTGTTTCTCCTACATTAGATTTCAGGAAAAATATATAACAATTGTTATTTGGCACTACTCCATAATAGTTTCTTTTGGGAGATGTAGTCGTACTGGTTTTAGGATCTTGCCCTGCTATTGCAGCATGGAACTCTGTCATGTTAATTTTTCATCGTTTGTAGCAACACACGGACACAAACCATTATAAATCACTTATCAATGTTTCAGCAATTAAACAATTCTTGTGCGCTACTAGAAATTTAAAGTCAATCCTTTGTTTAATGATCTTTCACTATTTTATTGCTGGAACAAGCTGTAGTACGTGCTTCAGCATTGAATCCAGCAACAGGCATAGCTTCCTGTAGATGTCACTGCACTGAATCTTTTCTAGTATGCTTGTTTTTCCATGTCACTCTGCACATTATAACTCTACGTAGTACATGCTAGACTTATTGTTCTTCCAACGCTTCTTAGCATATTATCATTTTTTAATGTCACTCTTCTAACTCTTCTCTCTACTGCATCTATTTTCCACTGCCCCTGTTTAATCAGCACATTTGTTTGGCAGTGGTTTCTTAATGCCTCTGCTTAATTAGCATATTTGAGATAGCGTGTTCAAATTGACATCTTTAGGTTCAAACTGAAAATGCCATCTTTTCTCACGGCTTTATCACTGTCATTGATGTTGGCTTTGTCTCCTTGTCCAACATTTTTGAGTTACTATTTACAACCATGATGGTTTGATATAATTGTATCATTTGTAGGTGCAAGCAGAACATGAATAATTTAGACCTTGCTGGGTTGACAGAAGGATGATCAATTCACAGTAACCTCTTTCTACCAAGTTTAGAAAGCTGCAAATTCTCACTCTTCGGCAAAATAAAGCTCAGCTTGAAGATAGTGTAGTAGAGGCTGTTGCCAACTTTTACCATGATCTCATTCTGTTTTTGCTTTCAGATTTGCCAAATATTGTATATGATTTCAGTTTTGCCAAATATTATTATGATTTTAGATTTTACAAATACTGTTTATGATTAACTGTAGAATGTTCAGATTTCTTCGCTATGCTTGTTGATATATTGTTGGTTTATAGTTAATGCATGTGAATTTGTATCTTTTGAGGTCATTTGAAACCCGGTGGGAATCAGTCATATGCTGCCGAACAGATTGGTGCAGCAGAAGTAGTTTGCCGGAATAAAACCGGTTGTTCTCAGGTGAAACACCTGGATCAAGTGAACCACTCGGATTCACTGGTTCCTGGCCTGGAACTGAACCTGCTCTGGTTTCAATCGTGAGGATACGAACAAGGCCTAAAACGTCTGTGGCTTGTTAAAAAAAAAAAAGGCAGTGGCTCCACAAGTCGCCGTGGTCGGCCTCTGTAATTCTCATCCCTATGCCACCTCAAGACATCGTCGCCGGCCCTGCTCCGCCCCTCGCCATCACCAAGCTACCATCAGTGAGCACATCACCGGAGGATGCGCCACCCTCTTGAGACCAGGGAAGATCAGTGTCTCCCTCCATCCTAGCGTGCTCCTGCTTGGCGACCTCTGTTGTAATTACGCCGGGATCTCGTCGCCGGCGAACGCCTGGAAACGAGCAAAACACACGATGTGGAACACTGGTTTTGCGCTGCGTTAACTTGCTGCTTTTTTGGATGCTTTCATTACTTATTTGTAGTCGAAAGAAACAACGAAGTGGTCGGCCTTATCGGCCGCCATGCTCGGCATGACTCCTCAACGGATCATGCCGCTAACGACGCGCTCCGCATGAACTGAGCGTGCGTCGAGCCCACGACGCGCACAACTCTTCTGTGAGACCGTGCTCTCTAACAAACTTAATCTGAAGCAAACTTGAACCAGAAGAAAACTACTGCTACTGATAACTTAACGACTAGATGAATGTGCGATGGAGTATTCAACAACCTCCTCCACGGCCGCGATCGACATCAACGCCGGGCGCGGCCTCTTGGGCAGCGCGACGGCGCAACTTGCCCCTGAAGCATCCGTCCACCAGGCGCAGCAGCTCTTTGTGCAGGCCTGAGACCTCTGGCAGAGAAGCAGAGCACGGGACGACCGAGCAGTTCCGCCTCTGATCGAGGGCATGATGTGTACAAGCAGGCAGCCTTGTAGAGGAACAAGACGCGCAGGCACCACGCGACGGGGCAGCTGTCGAAGCCGTAGACGCGCGTGACGTTCCCGTCCTTGGCGGCGACGAGTGCAGACGCGAACCTGGCGAGTACGTAGGGGACACGGGGTGTGCCGCCGTTGCCAGCCGAGGATGGCGAGGATGCCAGCATCATGGGCGGCGCATTCCGGGCCTTTTTCAGCCCCGAAAAGTCAATCTGATGCTTGAGCTAAATCAGACACCATAATGGTATCAAATACCATTGCTGTGAACAAAAAAACAAAGTGGGTAATCAATGATCCCACCCCTAATACCTGTGTATTTGATTACCATTGCTGTTTACATTAATAGACCACTAACCGAACACCACCTACACTTCACTTGAGTCCCTCACATTTCCCTCTTAGAATTAATGGAGTTAGGCAGGATGAGTCTCCTCTTGAGTATTTCTCTAAGTCTTCTTGGTGATTTATGGGTTTGATCCTCGTATTTTTCCTCTCTTGTACCTCACGTTTGTTAGAGGGAGGTGACGGATGGTGACAGCCTCATTCATCGTTTTGTAATTCTCCATGTTCGGTTACTAGTTGAACCTTTATAATAAGACGATGTTGAATAGCTGACAGACCAATGAGGCAGCATCGTCCTAGTAGTACCTAGGTGCCTGGAACTAATCCCTAACCTTGTAGATGACTGTATCTTGGTAAGTAAGCTTTGTAACTATAGTAATGACATATATAAATAACTTAGGTTAACTGATTGCTCTATTAAACTTGTATCTTTTACTAGGATACGATACGATTCTCCACATGTGTGCCCACTATTTTTATATCTATCAATCACCCCTGTCTTAGACTGGTAATTAGTACTGAATATAGCACTTAGCACAAGTCTCTTTCATTCGGGATAAATATGATACCTTAGGATAGTTTTAGGGAAAAAGCTACAACGGTAATTCTTAGTGCTTTTAAAACAATCTTATACTCACAAGAATTACCTACAGTTGGCATGTCGGACGCTTGCTAGGAAATAAACCTCCAAGTGATCGTTATGAAAGCCAACATTGAGCATTGTCCCTCCTTAATTGTACTGTATACACAGGAATGAAACCGTGACTATTGAAAGTCTTATCGTAATAGCTGATGTTCATGAGATGGCAGGATCCAATGATATTCGTGAAATACTACAAAACACCGCCCCTCAACTTGGACCAGGGTTGAGAGACTGCAAGAGTAACACACAGAAAAAAACTAAAAAGAACATTAGCTAGAACCGACCAAACAGAGGAACCCAAAACCATCCAGGAGCCTAATTTCCACCCAACCTGAAAGCACAGACGTGGTGTTCATCTCGCAGACTCTGTGTGACTTCTGAATTGCTTGGAGAAGCTCCCTCGAAAAACACAAGAATTGCAACGCTTCCACAAAGACCATGCTCCAAGAATGATCAATGGAAAAATTAACTCCCATCCTTTGATCTGTCACAATTTTTTTGGATGCGTTTCTCCACCAATCTGCCAGTGATGTTTTATCCAAACTTTGTGTGAGCTGCTGTAAACCGAGTGGAGCACAAATATTGAACCAGAATTGGCATGAAGAAACGCAAGTAAGAAGTAGATGATGTATAGATTCCTCTTTTTATCACAAAGTAAATAATACTTCCGGGTGTGGAAGTCCCCTTTTAGCAAGCCTCTCAGCAGTGCAATAATACATTAGTTTGAAAGATGAAGTGTTAGAAATATGGATGGCCCAGCTGAAATTTTTAAGGAAAAAATCTTTTTACTGGTATGTGAGCAATCTTGTGCCAATTAGGATCTCCAGCCTTCTGGCAGCTCTTAGTGAATGATGAATCACAGTAAGTAAGTTCGAATGACCGTAGAGACGCAGGCAGAAGTGGGAGTGACCGAATACTTCTGCAGTAATCCAAATGCAAATGCTCCAGAGATGTTATTGTTGCCAAATTCTCTGGCAAGCGGTCCCAGTTACAGCAACTGAAGTCGAGGCATGCTAGTGAATGAAATTGCTGCAGGATTTCTTCCTCCCTCAGTTCCTCCGATTCATGAATCCTAATACTCCATAGGGATGAGAAGCCTTCTGCTGAAAGCAGCTGTGGAATGAGCAGAATGTTATCAACGGCAATACCATGAAGAACTCACACTTTTCTTCAGGGGTTGTAAGCTTGGGGCACTTAATGCTGAGGTGTTGCAGTTTACTGAGATTGTTTAAGCCTTCTAAACTGGTAAAGTTGACACATTCCTCGATGGAGAGATCAGAGAGCTTATGAAGAGACTGAATCACAACAGAAGGGATAGCTGTAAGCAAGGGACGACCCCTTAGGTTCAAGCTAAATAGGGATGTGATGGACAGTATCAGTGATGGCACAATATGAGATAATGACCCTGTCCACTGACGCAGGAAACATGAATGGAGAATATTGTTCTTCTTTTATGTCGCCATAGATAAGTCTAACTGGCAAGCTACCACATCTGCCAAAAACATTGGACAAGATGGTGTTATCATCCTGCTCATTAGCAAGCTTCTCTATTTCCTCAGCATGTACTATACTATTCAAAGAAGGTGCAGATTGCGATGCTTGTTTTACAAAGAGTGACCTTCACATGTCAACGTCATCCCTACATGTAAAAACCAAGGCCTCACACCGCTGAATGGCCAAGCTTTTCAGGCTCTTTGGAAGTCCTGGCAATTTTTGTAGCCTAGGGAGGCTATCAAGTTTAAGTCGGCAAAGGTTAATGAAAAGATAACCTATTTTCAGAATAGCTTCCGAATTGTAACAGTGACAGAGTTTGAGACACTGCAGGTTGCCAACTAATCCGCTGATTTTGTGACAGCCAACCAGGCAATTTGTTTCCACGGTAGCGATATATTTGTAATTCTATGAGTTCGGTGGTGGGCAGAGGCCCTCAAGTATGTCTGCTTGCAGATCTGGAGACAAACTCTGCTGCCCTGGATTGGAGCGTGACCATTCAAATGACAATGCTGTGAGATACATCTTGTCGGTTAGCTTGGCTTCCAAAGCTACCTCCTTGCTTTCAACATATTCTAGGCCACTGATTCTCAGGCTACCGCGAAGGTTATTTATACCCTTCAGTTGCTGCAGCTCATACCCCTTCTCCTTTCTCACTATGAAGTCACGCAGTTCTCGAAGTGATTTCAACTCCCCGATGCTAGGAAAACCCAAAATATCAGAGTTGTTAAATGAAAAGCCAGAGTATCTAATGCACCGCAAATTAATAAGGTGACTTATGTTTTTGACATCTTAAAATTCTAGAACACCTGAGCCACGAAGCTCTAGAATTTGCAGATGGTAGATTGTATTAAGCTTCTTCGGCAAATGGATCTTCAGCGACAAGGGATTATGAATTCTGGCAAAGCGTAGATGTCTCATATTGCAGATACAGGATGGAATTGTCTTCATATAAACTTGACATCCACTTGAATCACACGCAACTTTTTAAATTCTTCAGAATGTCTTCAAGTTCATCTACTGTTATCCCCTGTCCACTGATAGTAGTAACAAAGATCAGTGTGCTCAATTTTCGCAATTTGCAAATCTTCTTCATGACCTTCAGTTGATCTTTTGGCGAACAAACAGATGATGAAATTTTGCTAGGTGAGTTCATTCAACTTGCTTAAGCTTGCTTATTACTAACATAAGTAGTAGCAATTATGTTAAGTTTATTATTAGTAGTATTTAATAATATGAAATTATATTTGATAGGTTCTTATACATCATTTTTGTCAATTTGTTGCATCAATTAGAATACAATTAGTGATAATTACAACAATTTCTTATTAATTAGTTTATAGATTATTATTAAGACTTGTATACTTTAGTATTATAGTTACTATATAGATAATTATTATGTGGAAAAAGATGTATCTCCTCATATTAGTATTAGCAATTTGATTATCCTCGTCTTAATATACCTCGTCCATCTAACCATACAGAACCTTATGGTACAATCCAACCCATAAATATATAGATGGGATGGTCTCATTCAACCTTATCCTCCATACAAACGCACTCTTAATAAATCAGGTTCAATGTGCCGAGTGAGAGCAATGAACCAAATCCGAGTCGAATGGGTACCGAAACAGACACCGATTGTAGGCAAGGATGCGTCCAACTCTTCACAGAAACAATTTTGGTGAAATTTTACCAATTTTTTCTTGACATTTTCCATTTTCAGTGGGATCGAAATACTTGATACAGATGAAACCAGAATAACTTATAGATTAAAGATGATTTCTTGCGAAATCGTACACTTATTTAACAATCAATTCAAATTTGTTTGTCAAAATTTCATATTTTTTGGTGAACTTCCAGTTTTTTCTTTCCAATTTACTATTACAAAAATCCATTTCTATAAGTGGACTTAAACCTTTCTACACTACTCCTTCCATTCTTTAATTGTTATGGCTGTTGACTTCTAACTTTAACTTTGACCATTCGTCTTATTTAATATATTTTGTTATTATTTGATTTATCATTAGAACTATTTGAATTAAAACTTAAAATTTTTCACATTTAAATTAATTTTTTAATTAAGATAAATGGTTAAAGTTGAAATTAGAAGTCATTCGAGGCGTGGCTAAGGCACATCAAAGATATGTTATTTTTCGTTGCCAAATTGCATATCTAATGTGAAGTCACAGGAGGACTGGATCGTCTCCAATGACTCCGATAGGAGACACATTTTACTTAAAACGCGTGTGAGGAGACTTTATTTTTACCTAAAATGCATCTCCAACAAGACTCGAATAGGAGACACATTTTAGGTAAAACTTGACTGCAATGATTCTATTAAGAGCAACTCAATACTCCCTCCGTCTCTAAGTACTTTCATTTTAGGTGTGGACACGGAGATTACAGATAGTGAAAAAAATAAGATGTGCTAAAAACTAAAAGAAAAGAGATAGTATTAAAAATAGAGAAATGTGTGTTGAGAAGCGAGAATGACAAGTAAAAGGAAAAAATTCGTAAACTTTAGATGACAAATAATTGGGGACAGAGGTAGAACCTAAATCAAAATTGATACTTAAAAAAATTCTCTTCTCCAATAGATACCAATACTCAAATATGTAAAAAAAATGAATATGCCACGTCATCTTTTTTTTTTTTTTGCCCATGGGGTGATATTTTCGGTGGCCCGTTTCATAATCTAGTTTATAATCCATCTCCTCTTGTATTCACCGGCAAAATCACATCACCCAAATCGAAGTTAACCATCCATCGCTCCATCGGAAGCCTTTGCTTCATACTGGCAAGCATAGAGCACCTCGTGCGCATGGCTGGAAGCACCTTCGGTCGTGTACTGGTTGCGATCAATGGATTCGCCAGGAAAAAGAAGGCAAAGTGTGATACAGCAAAGGGTGGACGGGGTGTTCTGGTAGATGGGTCAACCTAAAGCTTTCCTAAATCTGGGTACCGTATTTAATAGGGATAGGGGTAGATAAACTTAGGTAGTTGTTATAAGTACTTTTGGAGTGCTATTTTTTATCTCTAATATCTAAATTAGTATTTAAATATTCGGTTTAGGTGTCTATTCGAGTTACTCTACTAGGTGATATATTTTTCTTTTTCTTACAGATGTTCCTAAAGATCATGATTTTGTTTCAGATGTCGTGCTCTTTCAGCTTTAGAGTTGTCACGTTCTATTGTGAGCACCGATACAGTGACTCGACCAACAACAGAGCCGGAGGCACTTTGACGCAGCAAATGCACTAGTCAGGAGAACTTCCGAGCTCATGGGCCAGAATGGTTGGTGGACCATTAGACAGGCTCCTGCATGGG
Organism: Zoysia matrella; assembly: GCA_001602295.1. Lineage (NCBI taxonomy): Eukaryota > Viridiplantae > Streptophyta > Magnoliopsida > Poales > Poaceae > Zoysia > Zoysia matrella. The sequence goes on from BCLG01000103.1 coordinate 190,775, forward strand.
CTATATAAATAGCAAGTCTTACTTGGAGAGGGGTTCAGCATTGAATGAGATAAACAACAGTATATCCTCTATCACACTACCTTTCGCTTCCGCAAGCTGCTCTGCTCTTCTTCTTCCCTCTCGTTCTCCAGCCCGGTTGCTAACATCTATTATGCAGGAAATTAAAAACTATCAAGACTAGTGAACTAGTCTATTCAAGCTAGCAAAGTAGCTTTACTGCATATTATCAACAACTTAAGAAACTGATTCTGGAACATTCATATATGAATGTTGCTTCCAATTTAAAAGTTTGCTACTCTAACAATACTAAACTAACTATTGAACTCCAGTTCCAAAAAAAAAAAAAAGCAACGCTAAATGTTCTCATCAGTATCTGACAGTTGCCAGCTCTTTTGTTTGCTCTCTGAGAAGATCTTGATTTGCCCACACTTGAAAAAATGATGAAAAAGATATCACAAGTCATCATCATTTCTTACTATCCAGAGAGCAAAACAAGTGAAGCTACCAACTGTTTGATGGTCAATCTTAAAGGCGTTCAATTCCCTGTGCTTGACTTTGAGTTTCATTTCCAGCTCAAGAATTAATGTACTGCTCTCGCTCATGTAGTTGATCCTGATGAACCCAGACATCAATTAAATTTCAAATAAGGATTTGATATCCTTGAAGCAAGTGTAAGAGCATTTTATGTTTGCGTATAAAACAAATAAAGATAAGAAGCAAGAAGAAATAAGGCGCTAAGAAGCGAATGAAACAAACAGTACGGGTACAGATATTTCTGCACTTTGCAACTCTAGATGAATAGAATATCTTCATAATTGATTCACCCCATTGCAAGTTATTTTGATTAGGTTGAGGCGGAATACTAGTCAGTGTGTGTTGTTCAGTCTGTAGTGTAACTGGTGAAACAAGTCAAAATTAAGCATAACAAACAATGAAAATCCTAGAATGACATCCAACTTACCTTGCAACACTATGTCAAGCCCCATTGGCAGCTGAAAATACCACTCCAGAATAAGAATAGCGGCCAACAGCCAGAGTAGTTCCACTTAGAAGTTTGTTTGTTATCAAACATCTGTTCGATATACCCAAGAAAATATCCCTCACACTTACCTAGCAGTTCGATATACTTCCAAGTGAATTGTCTTGTCAGATTACCTAGTCTACTACAGCAGCAGCAGCAGCAAAAAAATAAATATGAAGAATGTTAAATATGAAGAACATTCCTCATTTCCTTGTATATTGTCTTGCCAGATGACCTATAGTCAACTGCAGTAGTGGCCCAAATCGGAATTTGATTGCAAGTGGGGGCCTGTAATTGCAGGCGCGCGAAACGGCGAAGAGTCCAAGCTACGGTCGATCAGGCCCAAATCGGCCACCAAGGCGAGCGCGCCCTCTATTTTGGGGGATCCAACTCAAGTCAGCAGAGCCGAAGAACTCACCGTGCACATTCATGTACTCCTGCTTGATACGAAACAAAATCCACCGTTCACGGCTCGCAGAAATTTGCACTGCACCAATTATTCCGGCCCCTGTATATTCAATTTTGTTTCTCGTGGAACATGTAAAGATACAGATTGTTCTTGCCTGTTGGCGGTGATAATACATAAGCCACCACATCCTTGGCTTTGTTTATGCTCATGTTGGCATGTGGGAACCATCATCGCGTACGAGCATCAGCCAACAAAAGATCACACGCACGCACCAATCCCAGGCAGATCGATCTCGCTGCAGGTCCAGAGGTCCTGCATGTGCCCTTTGTGCGTCCTGTCTCTGCAGTGGTAGCTAGCTAGATTCATCTAACTCTGTCCACCCGTTTCCCTTTTGTTTTACGGGACTATCTCCGGCTAGATTCTGTGCATGCATGGGTTACACTTGCTACGTTTGAAATGCACACCGTTTCTGTTGGTTCCTTCGGACGGCACACATTATCTTATTCTTCTGGTGCCATTTTGGCTAGCGTCAGCTACGTCCTTGACCGCACGGTGTAGTTATTACTATAACTTAATCCAGCTCTAGCTAGCGTCTCACATGGCTCTCTGCCTAGCGCGTGGCTTAATGGATATCTGCTTTAGAGCCCTACGCGAACCTTGCATGAATGGGACCTTCATTTGTATCTTTGCCGAGCTATTTTTAATTTAGCATGCCGCCAACACCACATGCTAAGACTGTTCATCCCACAGCGATGGTCAGGACTTGCAGCCTCATCTCATGTTGATGACTAACGCCAAACCTCACACTGTGCAGCCGCCCTTACGTATGAACTGACAAAGACATCACAGCTTAATCTTACAATCGCGTCCTACGGATGTACTTCCTCTGAAAAAGTAAGTTCGATCAATAATGTCTATTTTTTCTTAAATTTAAAGAGAGTTATATGTATTGTGATAATTGGTTTTACGATGAATCTAGATCAGAAACATCATATTTATGTTGTTAATTTTAATAAATTTCTTTCTATTGACAATAAAAATTGAAAATGGATGGACTTTGTTTGAAAAAAGTACTAGTGTTTTGAACAGAGATAATACTGACCATACATTAAGTCATTGGACAGCAACTTAGCTAGTGACACCACCTGTTACTGTTGAAGTATAAATAAATTGCACACATTTTTCCATCAGCTTAAGATTTTGAGGTCAACTAGTTGGTGCATGCAATTCAATATGGTATCAGAGCCAACGGTTTTAAGTCCGAATCCTGGTGAACACGATTTATTAAAATAAATTGTAGCCACATTCCTATTCCACGTTTGCGTCTACGAAAACTGCATGTGAGGGGAAGTGTTGAAGTATAAGTGAATTGCCCATCTTTCTCCATCAGCTTAAACTTTTTGGTCAACTGGTTGATGCATGCAACTCAATAGTTACATCGATGATCTAAGAACTGCAACTGTAGTGATCAGGATCACCTTTTTTCTATCCTTATCTCTTGATTTTTCTATGTGGATAAATCTGATTTCTTCTGTTAGGCTTGTTGGGAAACTTTCTAGATTTTACAATTCCATCAATTTATACAAAAAAACGTGAAGAGGAGTGAAAAATTAATACTTAGGGCCTATTTAGATCCGGCTGACTAATTAATAGTCGGAACTAATAATTAGTCGACTAATAATTAATTAACTAATTATTAGTCTGTTGTTTGTTTGGAGGTAGGGCTAATTGTTAGTTTATCTCCAATGAAATGTCTGTTTCATCCTTACTAATTTTTAGTCCGTGCTTGTTTGGATCCGTGATGAATTGATTTCTGGGAAAAAAAATTTAAGGGTATTTTAGGCATTTTACAGTGCCTCTAGATCGACTAATTGGAAAACAGTTAGTCTGTGGGTGGACTAAAAATTAGTCCCCCTATTAGTTTGTCTGTTTGGAAGACAATGACTAATTTTTAGTTGGTAAATAATTAGTCGATCGGATATAAACAGACCCTTAGTTTCACGCTTGCAATATTGCGCATGATTATATACTGAGTACACAGATGATTCAGTATAAATGATTGACTGTATGTCATTTAATGTACACAGCTGGTTTTACCAATATATTTGAAGAACTATCCACTCTAACAAACTAGTGAGTCACAATTGGTGTAGAGGCTGGGATTTTATCTAAAGAAGATATGAACATACAATTATATCAGGAAGACTAGCTAATATCAGCAGCATATGCATAAATGGACATTGGGTGCACAACTAGTTTTGGAACGTGCAATGCACTCTATGCCAAATCCGTGCGAGTACCGAGAAAGCTGAGACTTTGTTAGGTTTAGTGTCAGGGTCGAATAACAGTGTCCATCAACTAACTAATGAGTAGCAGATGATTGTCGTTACTGGTAATAATGCATTTGATTAGGATGCATGGCCAGCAAACCAGGACATATGGGTTTGCTGCTCTGCTTGATGACACTAGACCAAACTTGCACATTAATTATTATGATCAAACTACTCATCCCAATGATAGATGGTATGATTACGTGAGGCCAAACACTTGCGCCAAGATAAACAGTGTCACTCTATCTCGTAGCTATCGTTATGGCTGCTAATGTGCTAGAAAAATATCTTTTTGAAAACAGTTGATCATATTCTTCATGTTGATATATACATGCATGCATTTCCCACTAAATTTTCTCATTAATTGTAACATGATAGCAACAGATAGACTGAACAGTCACAATCTTACAGTTTCTGCTTGACAAGAATGTACGGAGTATATGGATGAAAAAAATGACGGCCACTAGTCTAACACTAGTGTAAATGGCATCTTGTAGCCTTAATTTTTAGCTTGAGAAATGGCTGTTTCTCAAACAATTAACGACCTCTATCTCCCACCCCGTGAAAGGAATTTCCGTATTAAAAAAAATACTGGCACAGACCATAAAACATTAAAACCTGTAAGGTTGAAAATCGGCGAATTTCAGCTGATTTTGATCTGAAATTCTTTAAAATTTGAACACTGTAAGGTTTTATCAAAATTATTGATAAAAATTTTACCAGTTCTATCAACGCTCAGTTTTGACACTTTGAAACCAGTAAGGTTCTATCAAAATTATCAATAATTTATCTATCAAAAAAGATTTTAAATTATTGATAAAAATGTCAAAACTGGCCAAGATCTACTGGTAGAAACGAATACTACTTGCCATCACTGATAGAACCGAAAATCAGTGCAACTCACTGAATTTTGGCCAAATTTTTTCACTGCTCTCTCTCTCTCACTCACTCACTCATATTCTATCTGTTCTTGATGTCGTCGTTGACTTCTAACATCAACTTTAATCATTTGTCATATTCAAAGTTTTTTTTTTGATAAATATCATATATTTTGTTATAATTTAATTTATTATTATAGTTATTTGAATCAATACTTAACATTTTACACATTTGAATTAATTTTTTGAATAAAATAAATAGTTAAAATTGATATCAACGACGACATCAATTTAAGAATGGATGGAGTATTAAAAATCTTACCGACTGTTGCACAAACAAGAGCACCAAATTTCACCATACAACGATATAGGAAATTGCCTCTTTTCTGGAGTTTCGGGTACAAACAGAAACAAGTTCGTCACTAGTTACACGTCGCGTGCTGGCCGGAAACCCCGTTCGAATCCATTGCAGATATTCGTTGACTCAGCATGCATGTGTCATCCATGACTGTCTCATCGGTTTGACCAAGGAGAACTGTCTGGATCAGGGGACCTAGCTAGCTCAAGCTGCAGAATTTAAAATTCGCCAAGTCTCAGCAGGTGCACCGGACCTTCGGAAAATTGTCTTATGAATTTGACAGTTTCTTCTTTGGAAATTGTATATGCTGCCACGCTGCGGCACTCCCTGATGTAGAAGAATCAATTCGAAGTCTACCCTCAGAACACGTGGTGTCTGCCGGATGAGCTTAGCTGCTTTGGGAATTCAGCTACTAAATCTGTTCTCAAATGTTTGGAACAGAGAGAGGGAGTATTTTTTAGCACAAAATACTATCAGCGACGATAATTTTGTAATGAAGGCAGTATTATATATTTACTGCTAATCGATGATGTGTGAGACCCTATGGCCTGGAATTCATGCATGTTGCGCCTTTCTCTCGATTTGCCGGTTGCCATTCTTTGCCAACCACGTATCAACTTGACGCAACACGGTGGTTGGGTTCGCTAGAGATGATTCGTCGTCCATATCCAGACGATGTTTGGGTTTAGTTTTTATAATCTAGTCAATAAACTGATATGTTTGAAACTAGTAAATATTATATAATCTGGTTTATTATAATCTTAGTGGTTTCAAACAAAGTCTAATAATCAGTGTCAATTTTTGCAGGATTGTCCTCAAGGCTGAGTCTATACCTAGCTAACAGGTCGGACTGAGCTCGAGCTGACTCCAACGCGGCTCGACATGGTCTGATGTACCAGTTATCGTGCCTACGGTAAACGCTGCTGATCGGGTCGTGCCATGCCAACTCGCGGGCCAACTGCCCAGGTCTAAGCACGATTCAACTGATTTTTCATGGGCCGCGTCGGACTGTGCTGGAGACGGACCGGCCCGGAGCACTAAAAAAACAAATAGTATTTTTCCAAAAAAACTGCTGAAAACTTATATAATATTAAAAATCCTAAATTTTATATTAAATAGGTCAAATTACATATATTTTTAATATAAAATTCTAAAAAATAATAAACGGATAAAACAGATCGTGCCGAGACAAACAGGCTATACGAGCTTGGTATCGGGTTTGACTAGGCCGGCTTAAACGGGTCGTACTCATGCCGGAGCTGAGGCCGGACCCAAGCACGACCCGTGTCGTGCGCCGGCCCAGCCCACTCCTCTGTGACGTGCTGTGCTTGGATTGGGTTAAAATAGCTAGACCTCGTGCCGGCCTTTTTTGGCCCGGCTCATATGGCCAGCTATCGCTGGGTCTCTCATTTTAAGGCATTACAAGAATAGTTGGTTTTAATATTTGTCTTATGCAAATCTGGCAATTGTGATTGGGACGCATTGGGATTTTTACATTCTTACCACAGCTAGTCCTCCTTCTCTACACCTTGGTGGCCTCCATGTTGTCACAGATCGCAAATAATACTTTTTTTCTGAACTAGGCAAATAAGACTCTCAAATTCCCTTCCTTTGAAATTCGTATTGAATATATTTCTAGAAATATATATTACTCCTACCAATTTGTTCCATGATAGCGCGACAATTCTTGTGATGTACATTGGAAAATTCATCAACAAACACTATGAACAGGCATACAAAATGCTCACACTAATTTTTTTGTTGTCGTTTGTACAAGTTTCTTAGCATAAATTTGATCGTAATGGCCTGTCATAGCAGGGGTGATAAAAGAACTCGGCTCACGTATCTTTTCACAAATTAATTTAGTTTTTATTAAATTTCAATTCAAAAATAAATAGAATTTTAGTTTGATTCTAATCCGATTCAGTGCTCACTATCTGTAGTTCATTTTCTTCTACCGGTTTTTACCCCTAGTCAAAGCATTAGAAAAAAACATCATGGTGCCCTGTCCTAACCACATGAAAACAAATTCCAAAAGTAATAGAGGCGTCTTCATTATTTAATTCTATAAATTCATAAACACTTGGAATGGAGTTATTGTAGCTCACTCATAATAAAATGCTTTAACAATGCGAAAACATTTATCAACTTTTGAAAAAATATTATAAATCACTGAAGGCTTTGCGTAATTCTAAAAAAAAAAACATAGGAATACATCGAAAGCTAAAAGCAAATCTTGCAGAACAAAATATATGCCTTCAACAGAGCAATTCCATTCTGCCTTTTTCTAAAAAAAACCTTTTCAAAATTTTTAATAAATCAGTGTTGGAAAAGAAAAGGACGCTTGCCGAAAGTGCACAATTTTCTGCCTTCCAAAGATGAGAAAGAATTTTTTTTTTCTTTGTTTGCTGGTTCCTCGAGGCAGTTCATTGCCAGCGGAATAATAAATCTGACATATTTTATTTTTGCCCCCTCCCAAAATGTATTGGAGGCCATCTCGCCCGCCTCCGTATTCCCACCGTCTAATAAATCGCCCCGGCATCCAATTCCTCTCCGATTCTGCCTCTTCTTCTCGCGCATCAAATCCAGCTGCAATCAACCATTCCGCCACCCCATTTGCGCCATCATGCTGCCGCGGCCGCCTCAGCGCCCGGAGACCGCGAGCCAAGGACGCGCGCGCCGGCGTCCCTGAGGCGGAACCGCTATCGTTTCTTGGATTCCACCTCCCAGACGTGCGTGCGCGTCAGTTCTTCCCAGCGCAGCTGGTGAAGTCCTCTTGACCGGAATGATTCGGTTTCCTGTTTGTTCGTTTCCATTTTCTTTCCGGATAAGAGTAGGTGAATTTGGGCGTTTCTTAAGAAAGGAAAAAGGGAAGCGAATTTTGGCGGCGTTTCTTGGCCTTGGCTATCCTGCTTTGATAATTCGTGTTGCCAGGCCAGATGCAATGGTTAGGGAGATTGCGCCACGTGAGGGTCTAGGGATCTGTCTGAGGGGTGCGTAGAATTGCATACACGGGATTTGGCACTAGTTGTTTATGCTTCCTTGGTGCCCGTTGCCTCTGAGGCAATCCAACGCCGCTTTACTGTTATATAAGCGTGTCTTTCCTGACACGGCTCTGTTGAGATGTGTCTCTGCCAATTGTTTATCTTTGTCCTTCCTTCACTTGCAGCACCAAGCTGCCATGGAAGAGTACCAATTGCTGGTAGGATGTAGGATGGAAGCGGAGGAGGAGGCCTTCTTCGACACGCGGCTGTCGCTGTCACCACTGCCGGCCATGTCTGTGTTGCCGTGGTCAGCTCATGGCCTGAGCAGCGTGTCGGAGCGAAGGGAGCGGTTCATGAGAAGCATGGGTTTGGAATGCAGCATCAGCCCCCAAAAGGTGGTCACGGTGGCCGATGCCGAGAACGAGGTAGAAGAGATTGTGCCAGAGCTTGGGAGTTTGTTGTCACAGTCTGATGAAAATGAAAGCTCGATGTCGAGCTGGTCGACCGAAAGCTATGAGGAAGGTGAGTCCGATGATGGCAGTAAGGTGGGGAGGAGTTCCCGTTCGTTGTCATTCATCCAGAGGCTGTTGAGCCACCGTAGTAAGATTTCTGGTGTTCCCAAGGCGATTGAGAGGAGAAGAAATGGATGGCTTCAGAAGCTGGGTCTGAGAGTTGGTCTCGTTGATCATGGAGGGGATGAAGCTATCACCAGCTCCTCAGATAGTGGTCAAATTGGGTCGGGAAGATTTGAAAGGGTCAGGGTCTGTACTTACCGGAAGCGGTCGAAAGAACTGTCTGCCCTGTATCAAGGTCAGGTGATCAAGGCCCATGATGGTGCCATCTTAACAATGAAATTTAGTCCTGATGGCCAGTTTCTTGCAAGTGGTGGTGAAGATGGAGTTGTGAGGGTCTGGAGTGTCATGCAATCTGAAGACTGTAGAATTCCTATGGATGATCCTTCTTGTGTTTATCTCAGAGCACATGTCAAATGCGGACTGGCTCCAGTCAATCTTGAGAATGTGAAGAAAAGCAAAATCAAGGGCATCAAGCAATCTTCTAAGTCAGCTTGCGTCGTGATTCCAACAACAGTATTTCATATCTCGGAGGAACCATTGCATGAGTTCTTTGGGCACTCTGGTGATGTATTGAACCTGTCATGGTCAGACAATAAGGTCAGAGGAAAATATATTCTTTTTTCATTTGAATAATCATAAATTTTTCATGTAGCATTTCTAACTATTAGAATTTTCTTTACTGCAGAAACTATTGTCAGCGTCAACAGATAAAACTGTCCGCTTGTGGGAAATTGGATCCATAAACTGCATCAATGTTTTTCCACATAGCAACTTTGGTAGGTTTATCATCTCTTAGATTTCTTCTGAATGTTTTCAACTTTATTTCAGAATTTGGCTCATAATTTGCTTTTCCAAATTTACTTCTGCAGTGACTTGTGTGCAATTTAATCCAGCTGATGAGAATCATTTCATCAGTGGATCAATAGATGGGAAAATCCGTGTATGGGATATTCAAAGGTGCAGCGTTGTCGATTGGACAGATGTTAGAGACATAATAACAGCAGTTTCTTACCGACCTGATGGAAAGGTATACTTGTTAGCCTGCCTGCTGAAGTTACATGGATTCATTTGTTAGCTCGACAATTTGTGGACTAATGTTTCTTTCTGCCTTTCATATCTTATAGGTGGCAGTAGTTGGAACTATCACTGGGAATTGTCGGTTTTACGATGCATCAGGTACATGCAGTGTTATCTCTACCAGCTTTTTAATATCTGAATTTTGGTTCCTCTTTCCCTTTTCAATATTCCTTGCATGTTAACTGCAGCTGCATTGTGCTGAATCAGATAGACTGCTGCGTTTTGAAACACAAATGGCACCTAATGGCAAGAAGAAATCCTCAATTAAAAGAATCACTGCTTTTGAGGTAAATGTCAGCACGAAATCAAAGGCTTTTATTGCAATTTATAACTCTATTTCTATTGCTCATGTTTTAAATGATTATGATGCTTGAATTCTGATCCCTTTCTTTCATTCATTTTCATGGCAGTTCTGCCCAAGTAACCCAAGTAAATTAATGGTTACATCTGCTCATTCAAAGATTAAAATACTCGATGGGAACAATATAACTCGGAATTATAGTGGTATGGATAAAATACTGCCTTCATTCTTCTTGTACTGTTGAGTTACCACTTTACATGGACTACAGACTCATATTATGAATCCATCAATTTCAGGACTCCGAAGTGGTTGTTGCCAGTTGTCGGCAATGTTCACTCGAGAAGGGCAGCATATAATTTCTGCTAGTGAAGACTCTAAGATATACATGTGGAATCATGAAAATCAAGATGAGTATGCATGGAAACAAACCAAAGCTATAACTTCTTCTGAGCACTTCCACTCAAACAATGCAGCCATTGCAATACCATGGAATGGAAAAACTCCTAGAAGCCCAGTTTCTTTGGTCTCTCAGTCTTTAGCACCACAAAGGGATACCATTTCGTGCATGAGTAAGACGTCCAAGTGCAACTCATGCCACTCCGAAGAATATTCTTCCATCAACAACTCTGACTCTAAACATGCTGCGGCGCCTGTTATTTTAAATTTGAATCAGGAGTTGTCTAATGAGTCCACTTGCAAAAGTGCTGCAACATGGCCAGAGGAAATTCTGCCTTCGTACTTGATTGGTGACATTTTGGATAAGTCACAGCACAAGTTTCTAAGAAATTTTTTCCTGGGCACTTCTAATTTGTGGGGTCAAGTGATTGTTACTGCAGGATGGGATGGAAGGATTAGGTCATTCCAAAATTATGGTTTACCAGTGAACCAGTGATGGTTTGGGCATTTGGCAGAAATATATGGTAATAATGACACGTCGCATGACCTCAAGAAAAGCACAATTCACCCAGCTATGCTGGTCCAGTTTGTGGTTTCTTCGTACGAGGGATCACATGCTGGTGTTTCTGCAGTTCTTATGAATCGTGCATGGACCAGTGTTGTACATAATCAGCTCGGTGGTCCATTAAGATCTTGCCGTCAGTGTTTGTTTCATGGCAGGCCCGTTACCTTTTTGTAGAAATATATATTGTAGATCCAATTTGATTTGTACCTTGTCAATTTGTCATTGATATACCACAGAAATTTAGTATTAGTTGAGTGTAAAGTTTTCTCCCATTCAATTATGGGATCCCTATCAAACTGTTGTATACATACATACGTTCCATTATTACTATACAAAATTCATTCATTAATTGGAACAATAGTGTTCATTTCTGTTATTTCTTGATCTTGATTTTTGTCAGCCATTTCATATTTGGGTAACTTGTGCTTCTGGTTGGTATAGTAAGCTGTTCAGTGTGGACCCACTGAAGTTGCAAAAAGAGGTCGTCATGTTTCAGCAATGGGCCCTGACGTGGTTGATGTTTTTATTGATTCAGCATGTGAGTGGTGCCTCTCATTATTCAGGTGGTCCTGAATCTGTTCATGATTTAAGGCAGACATGGTATGCTGTGATGTTTGATGTTCAGTTTTTGTTTTTGCTTATCCGGTTCAGAAATGCTGTTAACCCCTATCTTCATACTGCTCTTTGCTTTCATTGTGAATATAACATTAGAGATATTATTGGTATATTTTGTTTCTATGGGATTGTAATGAAAAATATGGGATGCAACTAAAATCTGTTTTCTATTCTAACTAATATCTCTTTTATAATACATTACTTGGTTTCTCTAGAAGCTTGAATTTCCCTGCTATATTAGGGCCACGAATGAGTTTTAGATGCACCTGACCGGCATGCCATGTGCCTCAACTTCTTCAGATTCAACTAACTTCAAAGGAGTTCTCTACTCAGATTCTTCACTCAAGAAGGGTTTACAAAAAACCGGTGAAAACCAGTCGGTTTTCGGTGAAACCGGTCCGGCTCGGTTTTACCAGTAGACTAGTTTTCAGTTTAATAAATTCTAAATAATTTGAAAATTCAAAAAAGTTTGAAAATCTGAAAACCGGTCAAACCGAGGGGTAAACCGGAAAACCGGTAAAAACCGCTCAAACTGATTTGGTTTCAAATTCAAAAAAGGTAAACCGAAAAAACCGAGCGGGTTTCTCTCAAAATATTGATTTTTGAATTTGTCAGTTTTTTGTTACTGTAGCAGTTTTCGGTTTTCTCGAAAACCGATCAAACCGGTGCCACCCGGTTTTTGAACCAAAATGGTTTCCAAAACCTTGGCTTCAAGGCACATTCATTAGGGATGGCTATAAATATTTGACAATTTATATACAATTGGCTGATCCCACTTGTCAAATATTTGGCTATGCTGAAGAACCTGGTTCCTCTTAGACTTTCAGAGACAAGCTTATAGCTGAAGAACCTGGTTCTGCTTAGACTTTGAGAGACAAGCTGATAGTAGATCCACAAGAATGCTAAACAGTATTTCAGTTATTCTTTACTGTGATGTCCTTCAAAATTGATACCTTCAGAACAGTGCGGGCTTATTCATAAAGGACGAGTTCAGCTACAGCCGTGCCGACTAATCCATGTTCCTTTACTTTAAAGTGAAACATCAATTCAATATGAGCCGTTAAATTTTAAAATAGAAAAACAGAGAATACAATATCACCTTTGTCAACATAGAAAGGTTTAAGAGCCTTTTTTATGGAGCTCTCAGCTTCTGATTCTCTAGATTCACTCCTGATTCTACTGTAAAGTGATTCTCTGACTGAAAGTGATTTTTTTTTTATTCTTTATGATAATAAAGCTACTTTTTTCAGCTTCCAACCAGCTTTTAGTTTATTTCAGAGAATCACTTCTCTTGAAAAACAGTGTTCTACTGTAAAGTGATTCTCTAACTAAAAGTGATTTTTTTTTATTCTTTATGATAATAAAGCTACTTTTTTCAGCTTTCAACCAGCTTTTAGTTTATTTCAGAGAATCACTTCTCTTGAAAAACAGTGTTTAGCAGAACTTCTCTGATTCTATTTAAAAATCAGGAGCTAAGAGCTGTATCAAAAGAGCCCTTAATTTCTAAAACAGTTGTATACGTCACTTTTCATAACTAATTGATTTCTTTTCAAATTTGATATTATAATAACTAATAATTATGATAGTGCTTTTACCTCTTACCTCCTAGGTGGTAAAATATCAATTTCCTCTTCAAGATTCTTGCAAATGCAAATGGATGGTCCAAATTTATTTCGGTCTACCATAAAATTTGTCTTATAAAATAGATATTAGGGATCTTTTGGAAAAAAACAAAAAATTCATGTTTTTTACAATTTTTTCTGTGAATTTGAACTGATTTCTATGAAATTTATGTGAGATTCTTATAAAATTACTACGTTCCAGAAGATTCCTTAGTTCGAACAGAGAAATTTTTTTTACTGCAGTAGTTGACAACTCTGCGCGTCATTTCTTACGCTTCTAGTGCTTGCCAGAAAAAAAAAAGTCCCTTTACACTCCTGTTGTTCTGCCTTACGGAAGAAAGATGGTCCTGCCTGCAAGTCAGAACATGCTGGAAAGCAGAAAAAAAAATCTAGGGTTGCAGATTTAGATGTCAACAGTGCAAAAGAATTTACTGTAGATCCTTGAATTATTGATTTGTGCAGCAGACTTGCAGAGGAGTACCCACCGCTGCATCTCTGAACATTCTCGTTCCAATTGTTGCAAAGTTTCAGGCGCCTATTTTCACTCAACTGCAGCTGCATTATGCTCCTACTTGGCAAGTGTTTTGTTTTTCCTTTCAGTTACTATCAGATGCAGTTTATGGACTCCACGACCTCATCGTATGAGTCTTCATCTCTGGCATTGACATGAAAACGTAGTCGGATCGGCTCTACTATATTGCGAATATCATAGATAAAGACCATTTTTTTTGTCTATTATGTTATTTGTCCGTAAGTCTCGTAACATCTTTTCAGTCTAATATCAATATATCATTCTACAGTACATGACCATTGTGCTGCTGATACACCAGTGGAATGCTGGCTGTATGTCCATAGAATCCTCAAAGCATGTGTCTTGTGCTGTAGTTGCAGCGGAGGACATGCTGCTGAGACGACATCAATTTAAGATTTGTTTTTAATTTGGACTACTACGAATACAGCTGTAGTATTTAAAGATACTCATAAACTCACACCTATACACACTTCACACTATTATAACTCATATTTTATGAGTACGTTAGACATATAAACTATACTCATGCTTCATGTCCGTCTAGAGATTGACGAAAATCCGAAAGCTCCACTAGCAACGAGAGGCGTCGCAGTTCTTTTGTACCTCCACGCGATGTCCAGGTACTTACCAAATTATTCCATGAATATGTAGCAGAGCAGCTGAAGATCTCGCCTTCTCCTGGTCCCACTGTTTCATGGGCGATGGGATCTTGGAGCTGGAGGGACTGCAAATCACCAACTGCGGCGACAGCTCATTTCATTTGCCAACAACGTCAAACCGTTCCGAACATGTACAGGGACATCCCGTTACCGTTTCAGTATCCTGCAAAAGGGAGCAGCGACAAAGCAAAGGTGACATAATCGATCCAGCGAAAGGAGAAAATTAGTACTCCCTCCATTGCTAAAGTTATGTGAATGTTGGCTTTTAATATTAATTTTGATCATTTATTTTATTAAAAAAAATTTAATTAATATTAAATAGTTATTATAATTTAATTAATCATTAAAATTATTTGAATCATAACTTATAGATCCGTTCGTTTGCCATTCTTACCGTTGTGGCTGTGCAGGAATTCTATAGAAATTTACTGTGCATAATGAAGGGAGCAGCCGCAGCAGACGGAAGCTGCAGCAAACGGGTCTTATAATTTTTAGATTTAATTTAGTTTTTTAAAGAAAATAAATAATTAAAATTGACGTTAAAAGTTAACGAAGACAATAATTTAAAAATGAAGCGAGTACATGTTAATCGCAAGCAAGTTCCTGCTTCGGCAAATGTGGCATTAACCTCTCTATCTCGTACTATAAGTAGCCATTTGCAGTGTTATTAACCAGCACAATCAGGGCAGATCCAGGGGTGCTGCCCAAAGTTCACAAAACCGTTTGATGCGTAAAAACCGGTCGACAGCGATATTTCGGTTTTTGAGAGAACTAGAAAAACCGATCCGAAAACCAGTCAAAATTTAAATTTTGAAAAATCATTGGCTAGTGGTTTGCAAACCGGTAAATCGGTCGGTTTGGACGGCTAGCCGGCCGGTTTCTGACGAACGGTAAACCGGTCGGTTTGGGCGGCTAGCCGGTCGGTTTCTAGCGAACGGTAAACCGGTCGGTTTGGTTGATAAACCGGCCGGTTCAGCGGAAAACCGGACGACAAAATAAAAAACCGAAAAAATGTTGTAAAATAAAAAAAAATAGAAAAAACCCAGAAAATTTTGACATGACTTTTCCTAAATCCTTGCAATATATTTATACAATATATACTTTATTAATGGATAATAAACACACAATTTAACAATATATCCATACCAATGAAATTCATATTTTATACATAAAATTAATACACAAAGTTGACACTTTACATTGAAATTGTATTCCAATTAAAATAAGCCCTGTCGCACTCATCATTTGACATTATTTGAATTTCTCTAGTGGCGAGCAACTTCGCTTTGAATTCATTCCAAATTTGACCCGTCCAAACGGAAGTTGTCTCCCATTGTGAACGCAACATGTGATAAAATTTGAAATTCTACCATTGTTACACACATGTGGTCGTTGCATTGCGAACTATGATCACCCAAAAGATAATTGTAGTATTTAAGACTTTGGTTGCAGAAGGTATCACTGTCTATCCCGAGTAGTAAGCACCATATTGATGCTGCCTACCCTCTATTGTGGTTCTCTGTGACCGTGGAGCGTCATGGACTTGATCTTGTGTAGCATGAGTGAAGTTTGTCTCACCTGAAAAAAAAGTTAAGTGTAAGAGAAAAGAGTTAAAATTGCTCATATGATGCGAAAATATGGTTACCTGTGAAATAATACATAATTGATGGTGGCTGGGATTCAGAAACCACGTCCGCATTGTTTGGTGCGTCTTCAAAATCTGTCCGAAAGCTGCTATCATTAGACTCTTGGTAAGGTGAGCTTCGTCTGACGTCTTCAGAATCTGTGGAGTCGTCACCCCACTTTCGTACCTTTCTTTTTTTCTTTACCTTTATCTTTGCCTTTGCCCTTACTTCTTTTCTTTTTAGCACCCGTCATTTTTCTTTGACGCTGGTGCTTCCTCTTTCCTATGTCAGTGTCATTCACATTTTGTTCTATCCATTCAAACATCATTGTAGCACTAAACAACCGTAGCAACTGTCTACTAGCTTCATCAGTGGTCACTAGATGAGATAACAGAGGAGTGTCACTCTCTGTGTCCTCTTCATCAAAAAGAGGATCAGCATTTGATTTTCTATGTTCCATCTAATCTCTCATTGGATTAGAAGAATCATACAAGGATAGCTCTATGAGACGATAAAAAGAATTAGCTTCTGGTGGTTTATATGTGAATCCAGCATCCCACATCCGTATTCTGAGATTGTAGTTAACATACACCAACTTATGCAGTTTGACATGAGAAAGTCTGTTGTGCACCTTTGTGTAGACCAATACGAATGTACTCTAATTATGCTCGCATCCGCTAGATGAAGCGCATTGCAACACTAGGCGCAAAACAAGCTTCTGAAGATTTAGTGTGTCACCACCAAACATGTGTCTCCATTGAGCAGGTGAAGTTTTTGCATCCACTGCCATCCTGCTGGCCAATTCAGTTGCGAATGCACCTTGTTTTCTTCTTCAAATTTTCGCCTCCTGCAGCGCCTAAACACACATATCCGTGAGTGCTATACACGAAAATACGTCTCGAAGATCATGTAACGTATTTGCACTGAACCCATATGAATAGTGCGTTTTTGGGTTCAACGCTCTAGCTGCACGTATAGCAATAATTAGATACGTAATAATCCTTAATGAAATGCATTAGTGGTTATGTTGATAAACACATTTTACCTGCATTCACAAATGTGTCATTAAAAATATCATGCATCTGACGATTAATGACCTCTATGTACCTCTCGTACTCTCCATCATCATTGTGAAAATGAGCTTGATACTCATTTTATAACAGATGATACCTCATAAGAACTTCACTTAAGTTTGAGATCTTATCTTGATTAAAAAACCGAATGAATGCATACAATGGTTGCACGACATCAATCATATACTTCAGTGTGTCCCACCATGACATGCTAGCTAGGCATAAGTGTGCATATCTTTCTTCATCAGTGTTAGACTATCGACTTTTTAAAAAACTTTTAGAACCCATCTATGCCATAAACTTATCCCTCCAACGATGCATACTCTCAAGAAACATATAGTTGGTGTCAAAACGAGTTGCATTCCATTTCACCAACTCATCACAAATAGCATTCGTCATCACGTAGTGCAGCTGATTATGATTGTACAACCAGCGAGAAACTCAGCAAGCAGATTGCATCATAGCTTTGTGTTCTAGAAAGTCACTAATAGTCTTTAGCATCAAGTTGGTTGTATATGTCACACACAGTTGTCAAACAATATGATTGCACTTGTTTCTTAGATGCTTGCACGCTTTCTTGTAGTTCGAACTATTATCTGTAATAATCTGGACAATATGCTTTGGACCAATATCAATGCACACTTTGTTCATTTTCTGCAAATAAACATGACATCAATCAATATGACAGTGGTGCAAATACATTGAATGATCAATGTAAGTAACATATGAACTACATTGAATATGAACTCTGCTAACTGGCTGTTTCCTATAACATCAGAAGACTTGTGAAAAAACATGATACCGTTATAGAAGATTATAAAATTTATCAAGCTCATCCTTGTAGGTCCAGTTCAAGAGTCGCACATGATAGTTACACCATGCGTCGACCACTCTAGCTTGAATTTCTTGAATTCCTTCTGAATATCTTCTTCGTTTTGATCAAGGTGTGTTTCATCTATTTCCCTGCCAGTTGGGCTAGGAACGCTCTCACCTATAAATGAATTGTGATCTTAATATGTGCAACGTACTATGAACATAATGAATAAAATAAAAGTAGCGTACCCTATTTTTGTGTCTCTTTGATTGTGCTAATGAAGTACTGATTATCCGCCTTCCTACCAGCGATAGCTTCTGTGTGAAAAAATTTGGATCACGCCTTTTCAATTGTTGACTTTGCTAGATTGCTCTTTGTCGTCTATGGATCAGTATATATCCTGGTTTGAACCTGTTCTCTGGAACTTGACTTCTGTGATATTGATCTTCTCATCATGCCAAACAATCCTCCACCACCACCTTGAGAGAAAGCATCTTCCCCTTGAGAGGAACCACCTGCACCTTGAGAGAAACCACTGCACCCGAGAAAGCACCTGCACCCGACGAACCACCAACACATTGCTCGAACTGACCACCATACATACGCTGTCGCTGCCGGAATTCCTCCTCCTCTCTAGATAGCCGCATGGCAGCCTGCAGGTCCTCATCATCCTTCACATTCGCATTGTCCTCACCTGCAACATCCTACTGTCTCAGGGCCTATCTAGCTCGGTCTTTCCTCCGCTCGGTGGTTCTATCAAACACCCGATGGAAATAGTCCTGCACCTCAGCAGAAACGTGAGCACAACCCATCACATTGTTACCTCGATGTGCCACCCGACTTACCAGCAATATCAGTCAGCTAGCCGTGCTCGGGCGGTGGTTTTCGACGGCAAAGGGGTGGACGGCGGCTGAATCGGTGGAGGCGATGCGCAAACTTGCGGACAGAGAGCAGGGACGACTCACGGACGCGATTGGAAGGTTCTGGAGTGCATGGAAAGATAAGGTAACTTTTTTACTTTTTTATATTTACTTTTTCAAATTTTTTTGGACACTTAAATCTTAAAATTTTTAAAAATGGATTATACCAAAAATCATGATTTTTCATCTAGTTTTTATACATATTTTTTATTTCAAAATCCGTCAAATTTTCAAAATTCAAAAAAATTCAAAACGAAAATCGGTGGACCGGCCAAACCGGACGGGACCGGTTTCCATGAAAACCGGTCCGGTTTGACCGGTTTTGTGAACCTTGGTGCTGCCTCCATTACAGCACCCCCTTGTTCTCAGATTATCTATTAATTTTAAGTGTTAGATTATATAAATTATATAGTAAAATTTTTTTGAGATGTTTAATAAGAGGTTAGCATTGGTCGAAATTGCATCGTGGATCCACCCCTTACCACGATCTCTGGATGAATCCACCGGGCATCCTGTCCAGTGCTGCGGCCGCTTGTTAGCTATAAAGGGTAGATCAGGTAGATGCGAACGAGGGAGGAGACGTAGGCCTTGTTTGGTACAGCTAGAACTTAATAAAAAAGCAGTTTATTTTTTCAGCTGGTGAAAAGCAGCTGAAAAATAAGTTATTTTTTTGTTCATTCTGAGAAGCTGCTGAACTAATAAACTGTAAAATAAATTTAATATTTGACACAGTTTCTATTTGTTTCTATGAATAACTGAAAATAAGCTGTGTCAAACAGGGCCGCAGGGGACGGGGTGGTTTCGATCGTGATCAATGTGGCCGACGGGGGAGACAGAAAGGCGCACGGTGTGGCTGGGGACGTTCAGATCTCCGCGCGTTTCTTGCTCTGAGACCGTGCTTGCATGCATGCGCCTGTTGGCGATCCTTCGTTGGGCAAAGGGCGTTGACGCGCGGGAAGAGGAACTGCGAGCCTGTGTGAGGCCCGTGGCATACCTAGCAAAACGCTTAGCGTGCACGATCGATGTTGGAGGAGCTGGCTGAAAATCCGATTCGACGAGAACAGATGAAGGCCATGTTTGTTTTCACCTGGATTTTCTTAGGTTTTGTTTTAATTCAGAAACCGAAACTAAAATAGTTCGAAGAGATTTTTGGCTCTCACATTCCATAATCCAACCCTAAAACTGAATCTTATAATTTATTCACTTTCCTTCAGCTCTTGCCAGTTCAGATTTTGTAACTTAAGTTGCCCACAATCTCACAATAAACCTATTTTTTTAATATTTTAAACCATTTATTTTGCAATTCAATTTTTCACATATTTCTACAATTTAAATGATTTTGAGTAAATTTCACAAAACCACAACTAGTTTGTTAAAATTATCACAAAATACAGATTTAACATGCAGTTTTACAAAACTACAGATTTAGTGTATTCATATATCACAAAACAACAGAGTTTAAGAAGTGTATCAAAAAATACATATTTTGTGAGTGATGATGCATCACAAAATTACAGATTTTGTAACTTCTTAAATCTGTAGTTTGGTGATACATCACTTGCAAAATATATAGTTTTATAATTACAATTAAATCTATAGTTGTGTGAAATACATTCTTAAATTTGTAGTTTTGTGATAGTTTTGACAAATTAGCTATAGTTTTATAAAATTTACTCAATGATTTTATTAGAACATCAAAATAAATCAGTGTGAAGTTGCTAATGTTTATATATTCTATCTTATCTACGAAAGCTAGATGGGTCATGCCGGTAGGGTTTTTAAAACCGGTCAAAACCATCCGGTTTTTGAGAAAACCAGTGAAACCGGTCCTGTTCGGTATTACCGGAGCACCGGTTTTCGCTAAAAACCGTAATGAAGGTACTATAGCAAAATGGTAAACTGGCAGGTTTAGTCGGCTAGCCCACCGATTTTTGCTGAAAACCGAAACCAATCGTGTAACGGCTTCCAAAACCCTGCATGCCGGTCCAAAGCATAATCCGTGCTTGGACCAGGTGTAAGCCCACTGGCTCGACCGAAGCATGTCCAAGCATGGTCCATTTATGATGGTCCGGTCAAATCCGATGCTAGGTCCATGTAGCCTGTCAAGCATAGCATAGTACAACAAAAATAGCACGGTAGATCTAGAGTCTTTTATTTGAAATTTGAAGTTTCATAGGTAATTTGATCTTATTAGCGTTTTGATCACTAGCACATAGAATTTTCGTATTAAAGAGAGATTTGTGCTCGATTTTCACTAAGATAGCCTAGTCTACAGAAGACTCAAGAGTATTATACTTGTCCGAGTCGTCATGGAGATGTAAGGTCATGGAGTCGTAATACCTTACGTCTAGAATTGAAGATGTGATCGCTCGATGGTATAAAGATTACAATGAGACATGGTTATCAAGAACTCCTGGCTCTCTTTGAATATGTGTGGAGTGAGATCATGTGCTCTCTGTCGTTCTTGTCTAAGGTCTCGGCGCATCTTTATATAAGGGTCGAACCGGGTTACTATAGCTTGGAGTTTAGAAACTGAGCAGCCACCTCACGGTGGGCCCATGAGCATCTTAAAGTTTTTTCTTTGACGGTTTTTAGATGCTAGGTCATCTTATCATTGTCCTTGACTTCATTCTTCGCCCAGCACGAAAGGGACAAAGTTAACTTTTTGTTTACCATCCAGCAGACAGCATCTGCTGCACAATGTTAGAAATCTTCCATACTGTCAGGAGGTGGTCACTGGAGGCTGCTGCCTGAGGATCATACAGGTAAGGTAGTTGCTTGACCCAGAGATCGGACGATTAAAGCGGTTGATGCAATACCCGACCCCGAGAGTCGGATGGGCTATGGTTCAATGGAGTCGTCTAGCGCCTCCAAGGTAGTAGGTGGTCTTTTATAATTGATTCTGCAAACTGGGCTAGAATCATGGATACTCGGTACACGATTGTGATAAATCTATTTATATTTAAAATTCATTTCAAATATATATATATATATATATATATATATATTTAAATAAAGTTTTCTTTTGTGCTTCAGGTTAGCCTGGGTAAAAGCATTTGCCGTGCTCGAACCTAAAGAGCCGGCACATGGGCTGGCATAACACAAAGCTCTGGATTGCCTCTGGCTTGAGCGGTGGTATTTGGGTTGGGGTTATCAAAATAATATGGGATAAGATTGGTTGAGTTTGGATTAGGCAATCAAATAAATGTGGAGTCTTACATAGCACCTCTATTTCTAAAGGAACTGCAGGAGGCGAATATGAGCTGTTCTTTTCCATATCCCTAACATCTCCATATACCTAACCTAAAACCAAAATAATGGAAATGAATCATCTCAACCTCCATTATTTCCCCAACTCAGATTTCTTTTTCAAGTACCCAACATAGGGTTGTACTGTTAGGAATTACGGGAGACGAATCATTTTGGGAGCTAAACTGTCTACCCTTTATTCCTTCACCTTTTTTCTGGTGTCGCTTACAATGCATATATCATGAAGGGAAGAGACCTATTTAAAGACTACTTTCAAGCACAAATTCTACATCTTTCTAGAACACCGACAGACTCTGAGATCTGTAGTTTTGCATTACTTATTTAGAGAGGGTTTATATTACTCTGTGCATAAATATAAGATTATTGAATTTGTCCTAAGTCATTTTTTACTTTGACTGCCGATGGCAAATATTTTATACAAAGATTATCATTACTATATTCATCGAGAACTAGCTTTTATAATATGTAAATCTTTTAGTTTGAAAATGTTTTTTATATTATTGGTTAAAGTTTAAAAATAACTATAGAGAATACAAAAAGCTTTATATTTTGCTTAATGGATGGAGGATACTGTAATATAAAGAGAGGGTGCTGGGATTTAGTAATTCAGATCATTTAGGTCTCTTTAGAACTCGAAAATTTTTCTAATTTTAACTCTTTTAAA
The DNA here is from genome assembly GCA_001602295.1 of Zoysia matrella. NCBI lineage: Eukaryota > Viridiplantae > Streptophyta > Magnoliopsida > Poales > Poaceae > Zoysia > Zoysia matrella. Next base: position 213,463 of record BCLG01000103.1, read on the forward strand.
ATATCTGTGCAATTCTTATAAAATTTTTTTGCAGACGAGCTTGTAGCTCGTTGGTAGAGCGGCCCGTTGAAGCCCACACTGCCTGGGTTTGAGGCCGACCCAGCGCATCCGCATGGGGGATAAAAATCCCTTTTTTGAAAAAAATTCTTATAAACTTTTCCAAATGGGCCTTAGCGAATTTTCATTTTCGCCCCTAGCGTGCCATCCCATCGGGCGGCTATTGACAATGCATCAGAGCTTGATTTCTCCTCAAGTCAGATCTCCCCACCAAGAAGCCTGTGCATCCGGGGCAGCAGCTGAGCAGCGGCGGTAGAGCAGATCGGAGATGGGCGTGGAGTGTCTGTACGAGGTGTCCCAGGCGGCGTACGTCAAGCTCGCGCTGCACGCGCTGAAGCACCCGGCGGCGCCCGTTAACGGCCTCCTCGTCGGCCGCGTGACCGATCCCTCCTCCTCCCCGGCCGTTGTCTCCGTCGTCGATGCCGTCCCGCTCTCCCACCACCCGCAGCACCTGCCGCTGCTCCCCACACTCGAGCTCGCGCTCACCCTAGTCGAGGACTACTTCGCGGCGCAAGACGTCGCCGTCGTCGGCTACTACCACGCCAACCCGCGCCGCGACGACACCGACCTGCCGCCCGTCGCCAAGCGCGTTGGGGACCACATCTTCCGCTACTTCCCCCGCTCCGCCGTGCTGCTGGTGAGCGCCGATCGTTTCTGTCCCTCTCGATCTGCGAGGTTTAGAGGGGCGCAGCTATCATCTGATAGGGGCGCCGGTTTCTTATGGCTTTGTGTTGGTTGATTAGGTCGATAACAAAAAGCTTGAGGAGGCTGTCAAGGGGAAGTCTCGCGACCCGGTCGTTCAGGTACTTGTTGAAACCTTTTGTGCTAATTGCTTAGCAAACTTTCCAATTAAGTGATTCATGATTTAGCAGCGTAAGTTTTTTATTTATTTTTTTTTGCATGAGAATTTGCAACATATAGCAAATGCCTTGGATCGGGTAGTAGCTGCAGTACTTCTCATTATATCCAATGGGTTGACTATCCATAGCTGGAAATTTTCTTTCCTCTATAAATTGTTGCGTCCAAAATGTGGCTCAGACTCCCATTTTGAAGACCTGTACATGAAGACATGCATTGAGTAGACTTGATTTGATTTTGGGAGAAAAGATCATCAACTTTTTTATCAGATATGCATGCTGTATTTCATCTTAAACTAATGTAATATGTAAGATTAGATTATCAATTATTCGAAAACCTTTCTGCTAAAACCTCATGACACTGAAGCAAAATATTCGATATCAAATATGATGCCATTTAAATTTAGACTGTATAGGGCAGAGGAATTAGGTCGCTTTGCTGGAGCAATACAGGAGTGAGTAGGCTGTCACTCTTCTCTTTTGCTGTGCTATGTTATCAAGTCTACCACATCTTATACAATTACATACTTCTGGAGTAGTGATTTTGTTGCACATACATGCGATGCTATTCCATGATAGCTGTTTTTATATTAACGGTGAAACAGATCGTTCGTGGGTTCCATTCCCATACTCCAAAAAGCAAATTCTACAAATGCACAAGCACTGAAAGGATAAGTTTGCAGAACATGGAAAGCTCAAGCATGGGCGTCGTTCCACTTTTTGCCTGCAATAAACAAGCATTAACAGTAACACTTGCAAGGGAACTAAAGTGGAATTTGTTAGCAATTAATAGCGATGAACATAGGCCTTCAGAACTTAAATTGAACTTAAATTTATATCAACTATGAGGAATAGGGCAGCAGGGCTAGCGCTGAACTCTGTCCCAGCCTTTAGGCTGTTACGGGAGTGGTTGTTTAGGGTTTATGCTCCCCCATACAGCTTTGAAATGACGGAGAGATTGAGAGAATGCTTCTTCATTGCCTGATTAAACATTGTTTCCTGGTTTCTCTGTTTATAGAGGTAGAGTCTAGACACAGTCATGATCCTAACTAATTGATTGTATTCTAATTAGTAAAACATTAGGGCTAAGGAACAGCATTGATTCAGTGCCTTGGGCTGCTGAGCTATCACGTCCCAGAGGCTGGAACATAGATCTCCATCTCTCCTTCTGAGACAGCTTGTCCTCGAGCTGTCATGGAAGCCACAGCTGAACCCGGTACCATATTCCTGTTGTGCTATTCCCTTTTCTACCCCACTTGATGTAGCTTGCCTCGGGGTACATAGCCTTCATACTGCGATGACTAACTGATTCCTTGGCGCAACCCAAATATCTAAAATTAAGCCTTTTACATATCGACTTAGTTTTCATATGAGATATTTTTTGGCCATAGTCTAAGTCTAACCCTCCCTGTACTTACTAAATACCAATTGATGGTATGCTAGATGATATATTAGTGCCTGCCAACCTGCACGCAGCTGTCACTTTCATCATTTCACTAGTCACACAACTGCTGTCGCAAAAAAGGGTCACATGACTGCTAGCATGCCAATGAGAAATGAAGGCAGAAACTAAGGGGAATGAGTGTTTGTGTATTTTATGTTCACATATAGATTTGAATGAATTATGTCATACGTGTCTATGTTATCTGTATCTATGTGATACTAAAGAGCCGGGCTTCTACAAGGCAAGAAACTTGCAGAAGCAACAGTAAAATATGTAACATTTGCATACCACATATATATCAGTGTTACCCAACTGTTATATGACTTAAAAACCACTTCATGAGTTCTTTTGCTGTACTTCTTATGATCCAGAAATGTCATGATATTTTCTGCTTGTGATCATGTTAATTTATTTCTTTTTTATTTGGGACTGTATTTGAAAAAAAATGCAAAAATACAGCTTTTTATCTTGAGTGATAGATTATTTTGGCCCAGAATTCGATCCAGACATAGCTGAACTTGGAAGAGTGGAGGGCTTTTGGGCTGATGGGAACATTCAATTCCTAATCCATAGGAGTAGATACATGTGTTATATATAGAGTACAAGAATGGGTTTTAGAGCAGTCCACAACCAGCAAGCAAACTTGAACTTGACTACTAGCTAGCAAAATCAAACTTCACTATTGTCTACTTGCTGCTGAAGTAATATCTACCCACTTCTACATCCTTCCACACCACTCTATAATTGTAGGATAAAATTATACAAGGATTATCCTACATATTAATGTAACATATAGAGTTCTAGTCAGAGCATCATATGGGCACACAGTAGTGCTTATCCTGCATATATATCAAAGATTCATGTGGTTGTGAATTCAAATTTCTAGTTTCTTAATCATGCATAGTTAGATGATGGTACTACGCACTATTGTTAAATAAATTTACATACAGGATTTGATTTATTGTTGTGGTTGAAACTACTTTTGAAAATGAATTATGTCTAGAATGAAATTTTTTAGTGTTTCAGTCGATGGTACCAAAATTGTGGTCCAAAGATCATTGACTAAACTTGTTTGAGTATTGTTACAAATTCTGTAGCAGAGCTAGGCCTTGAATTAATTTATGAAAACAATAAAAATTATCACCTGATATTCATAAAGTCACTTGTAATGCTAGCAGAAGATTCATGAAGAGCGAATACACTTAGTTTGTCTTCTCAGGATAGTTCATGACACAATTTTCTGATGGCATACAGTTATACACCCGGGATTCATCAAAAAGTTGGAGACAGGCTGGATCAGATGGGAGCAGTAAGCTGGCTCTAAAAGAACCTTCGACCAATGTTGTTCTAGCTGATCATGTTACGACCAAGAAATGGGAGAAAGTTGTTGATTTTGATGATCACCTTGATGATATTAGCAAGTAAGTCAAATGTCTTAAAAGCATTGCATGTTATACCGCCAAAATTACAATTCCATCACTTGGCGCTTGCAACACAGAACAGGAGATGTGCTATTACTTTTTTTTTTTTGACACCAGTTGCCCCTATGTTTTGTTTACCTTTAGCTAGGGTTCTGTAATTAATTTAAACAGAATGGAAACCACAATTCAGGAAAAAGTAGATCCAGTCCATAAAAATACGATTATCATTCCTAACCAGTGACGGGTTGGACATTTTAGTGCTCTCCAGTTGGTGGACTTATTGTTTGGGACATGGAAAATTATAGTGGTGCAGTCCAAATATCTTCTATGTACGAGCAGTCTTAAATGGCTGAGGGCATGCACTCAACGAGTGACACCTTTTTTTTTTGACAAATGCAATACAAATTCTAAACTGATTAAAATTTCATTCACTAATGTATTAAGGGAAACTGATGAAAGTTCTTTCACTAATGTATTATTGTTTTCGCCAGTTTTATAAGCATTCTTGTTCTGGAAATAAGCATTTAATAGGACTATAGTGTGAAAAATGTTTCTAAGCAAACCGGTGTGCCACGTGAGAGATTGTATTATAGATATACAACCAATCTGGTCACAATTGCGGTCACAATTGCCCTAGGTAGGTCTAGGCACAGAGTTAAAGAGACATGGCATGAGACACGAAGAGCCCATCAATCATATTTAACCATCATTTTCTCTTATATAGCCTAACCTTTCCTTGAGGCATGCATGTCTGATTAACATCATATTCACTTTAGGAATGTCGAATGAAAACAAAATGGTATAGGAATTTGCGGTTTACATATTTTAGTAACCTAATCATAACCAAGCAAATCATAAAACATTTTATTTCAACTTAGTACTCTAGTATTATGCTTGGTTCTGCCTAGTTTGCTGACATTTTGTACATTTTATTTTTATATTGTGCAGGGATTGGTTGAACCCTGGTCTCCTTGACTAAAATAAGTATGTGATTTGGTCTTTTATGCTTCATTGAAACTTCGCTAGAATTGAGGACGGGATGCTATATCGAGATGTGTGATAAGCATGGATTGTGTTTTAATATAAAATCAAGAGAGTTTGTAACAACTGTAGCAGTTGAAAGTGCTCAGATTGCCATTAATAAGTTGTATCTTAGTTCTCTATCAAGAAATCTAGGAGGGCCTCCAACTTCACTCAATCAGCCCCCTCCACACTAGCGGCCTATCAGGGCACAACACGCCAAATACAATGTCAGTCTGTCAAATCAAACAAGCGTGATGGCCTTATCATTTCAAATCCAGAACACCCGTTTCTCTTAAGCTAGTAAAATTAGAACAGATGGTCTGAAGGTTATATTCTGTTTTTTAATTTATGTCGTCGTTGACTTTTAAATTTAATTTTAACTATTTATTTTATTTAAAAATTTTGCTAAAATCTGTGAAATTTGAAGTTGTGATTCAAATAATTTTAATGATAAATTAAATTATATTTTATAAATAAAATAAATAGTTAAATTTGAATTTAAAAGTCGAGTATTTTTTAATTGGTACGGTCATGACTCATGTCCCAATGAGACAGTGAAATTAGGCGGTGCGTAGGGAAACGAGGACAGACATGGTAGTATTGATAGAGATATACTTTTTTTATTTTAAATTATTGATACTGTTGATTTTTAACATCAATTTTAATTATTAGAAAGTGTTAGAAAGTGAGATATGTACAATCTGTTGCTAGCATTAGAGAGCTCGAGTATACCCGTGCTAATCCGGTCTTGATCGTAATGCTACTATTGTCTATCATGCACAATATTTATGTTTTATATAGACTCATTTTTTCCTTAGCACTGGAATTAATTTAATTATCACGAAATTGGTTATGTTTCCAAAACTTTTGGTTTTAGCACATGCCGTTCTGGCTCTCGGTTTCATCCAGAATTCCGAACACGACTATCCATGCACAATTCAATACTGCTTGTACCCAAAATCACTCCCATGTGATCCAACGAGTAACTAGTGAGATGAATCTGGGGTGTCGCAAAACCACAAATACGTCATGAATGCTATGAATATGCCTCAGTCCTATATGCCTCGGGAAAGGAGGTCTTGGTGCGTCATGCTGTCTCTCGATGCGTAGCACGACTCGCAACCTGGAGTTACAAACTTACATCTTCGTCAAACATTAATTGCCATGTGTAAGTGCAAATAATGAATCAACTTCCAAAATTAATCATTCTATTTTTAACCTATATTTAGTACTCTTTTCTTTTCAAAATATAAACTATTTTTAAATTTAGTTAAAGTCAAACTTTTATAACTTTGATAACTAATAATGTTTTATTATATAAAAAATATATTTTTTAATTTATTGAAAAATAAGCTTTTATAAAAAATATATTTTTATATTAAAAATTATGTAAATTTCTAGATTTTGTTAGTTAAAATTAAAAGAATTTAATTTTATCTAAACTTAAAAATGTTTATATTTTAGAACGAAGGTAGTACTATAACAAAATGAGCTTAGGTAGTTCCATCATCAAATCAATACATCTCTCCATATTATCATTGGTAATCCGTTTGTCTCAAAATAATTGTTTTTTTTACTTCTACACAGACATTTAACCGCATATCTTATTAAAAATGAAAATATAAAAACAAATAATGCATGCTTAAAGTATTTCTAATAATAAATCATTTTATAAGATAATAAATTATTTTTAACATATTTTTAATATAAAAATAGTAAATTCAAAATGACACTTATTCTGAGACAGAGAGAGTAAGTAAAGGAATTAACAAAAATGTTGTTACTTCAAATTAACTTATCTATAAATCACACGAAGCTTGGCCAGCTCACAGGCTCCGCAACGAAATGTTCTCAGTAGTGCACAAATCATCAGCAGAAAAAGACCGTAAGAGTGTATGACGCTGCTCGCATGCCACTTCAACGATCTCAAAACGTTCCGAAACCGTTCAACATCACAAGCACGAAACCAAAAGGTCACAACAGGTATGGAGATACGAAGACCAAAGCTGGCTCCAGCTCTTCTAAACGCCACGCCACGATGCGCAGCAGCACTGTAACCTAAGATCCCAATGCTTCCCAAACCAAAAACAAAGACTTTCTCAGAGGTGCTCACTCGACCGCAGACATGAGTCACACGCTCCTCGCTTCCTCAGCGCCTTGTGGTTTGCTTGAAAGTTAGGCTCTCAGTCGCGGTGCATTTTATAAGGTCGGGTTTTATGAACTGCGCAGCCACACGGAGAGCCCCGCGGCACGTGCTCAGAATCAACATCTCACAACAGAAGCTGAGCACACCCTTGCCACCAGCGGCGGATTTGACGGGGGTCAGAGGGGGCTCGAGTCCCCCATCAACTCGTGATTTCTATCGAGGTTTGAAGGGGAGAGAGAGAGGGAGGAAGAAAAAAAATGAAGAGGCACAGGGGGCTGAAGGAGGAGGAAGAGAGAGGAGCCCCTCCTCCTCACCGGAGCCAGCTCCGCCGCTGTTTGCCACGGTTTTCATGACAATATACGCTGCACATGTTTGCTGCCATTTTGTCGCCAGTCTCGCCTCGCAAATTATACTCCTAGCAGCTGAGAAGTGGCAGTTGCTTTGTAACAATCGGCTGGGGTCACGTCTTGACTTGGTAAAATGGCAGTTCATCTGAAGACTGCATAATGCATTCAACATCAGAAATCAGCGCGTTAGAATCCTGAATATGGATGCAAAACTTGTGGATTTAAAATTCAAAATATAAATAACATATGCTTATGAACTTTTGTGTTGAAATATTTTCTTAGTGTAGGCTCGGTGTACGTAAAGTTCTTTAGGAAGAGGTCTAAACCAAATGTCACAGTACTGCTCTTGCATATTATTATTTCTGTCTCAGAATAACTTTACATTTAAGTTTAGTTAAATTTACTTTGACCGATGCATTTTATAAATTTAATCAGTTTTAATGATAAAAATTATATATTTTGTAAGTATTTTTTATGACAAATCTAAAAGTACAAGGTCTATACTTTTAAAGTTAGCTAAATTTATAAAAATCATGTCAGAACCCAAACCTAAACTTATTTTGAGATTGAGATGGAGGGTGTACTCTGTGAGCATATTTTTTATTATACACAACAGTTATTCCCACGACCTGTGGGCTTCAGAACACAAAACCCCAGGGTTGGAAGCAATTGAACTGCTAGCCGTGGACATACTCATAGCCAGAGTCAGAGTATTGATACCTAATGATTTCACTGAAAATTACCTGCTGCAAGCCTGGAGGCTAAAGTTGGATTCCCACGCATCTTTCTTGATCCATCTCAGAGGTGGAAAGCCGCGCCATAATCTAAATCCCAAAGCATCCCAAGCCTAAAACAATTTCTTTTACTCAGTAGTACCCTCTTCTGAGGCAGCCACAGCTTTTAGTGTCTCTTCGTTGAAAGGGAGCTCTCAGCTGCATTCCCTTTTATAATGGCACAGCGGCCAGCTCCACATTACTGCAATCATTATATAAACAAGTTGAATGCCCTGCGCCTGCGCGTTGATGTAAAAATTTGAGGGTACAAAATTTGAAAAGAAAATATCATTGAAACTAACAAATGAAAATACAAGTGAACGAAATTATTCCAAAAGCGTAAATAGTACTGGAAATTGAAGCTAAAAGAGCAATTAACATTGTGTTTGACTTGTTGACATTAGTACTGGATAGTAAATTGAAATGATGAATAATTTAACCGAGAAAAGGAGGGCAGAGCTAAACTGGAAATTGGACCTAGCTAATCCATAAATTTACATATACCACTCAGAATACTTATAAAAAAAAAGACAAGCCAAATCTTCAGAGTATGTGGCATAACCACACCTGGCTGATCAGAATTCTACTGAAAATGAGGTGTTATTACTACGACAAAACGCCTCAGTGATTCTAACATAACAACAGTCGGTAGGACAAAATAAGGAAGATGTGAATGGAGCGATGGGTCTCAATTTGAAAAGGGCCACAACAGACTGAAACGATCTATGGGACGTGGCCCTTTGAGCTGACTGTGACACTGTCATTTTATTCCAGTAATAAAACAACAGGAAACCTATTATTCTAAACAAATACTCCTTCCGTTTTTAAATTGATATTGATGTCGCTGTTGACTTTTAATATAACTTTGATCATTCGTCCTATTCAATTTTTTTATAAATATCGTATATTTTTTTATAATTTGATTTGTCAATAGACCTATTTGAATTACAACTTCAAATTTTACACATTTGAACAAATTTTTTTAATAAGAGAAATGGTTAAAGTTGAAGTTAAAAGTCAACGGTGACATCAATTTAAAAATAAAAGGAGTAGGCAGCTTACTATAGTTAAATCAAGTTTCAAGTTAAGAAATATACCATTGATGTATCACTTACAGAAAGACCTTGCAATTGAATGACACATGGGCTCGAATGACGTATTTCAAATTTTAGAAAATTATAAAGGCATGTATCAGATTGATTCTTAAATGAAAAAGCTCAAGCCCATGCCCTGTTTACATTAGTAGTTCTCCTTCCCCGATTGATCCCTTCTTAGTGGACGATAGTCCTTGATGATATCACCTGTGGTGTGTGGCACACTGTTCCACTGTGGTATTGCTGGAGCTGTCGACAGTCGACAAACCCATCGGCAAACTGTGACGCTAACTCATTATAGCATAAACTGATCTGCATTCATAGTGATACTGAACAAATAATCAAGGGCGGAGCCAGAAATTCAGACTGAGGAGGGCCAAATATTGAGTTCTAACAATTCCTTCACAAAATCAGTAATCTCCTTAGCATCGTTACTAATTCAAAGAATCAACAAAAATGTGGAAATGCTATTGCTGCAAATGAACTTATTTATGAACCACACAAAGTTTCACCAGCTCACCAGGATTTTCAGAACCGCGAAAACTGGTTTGGTTTTCGCTGTTTTCGGTTTAAAAAATTTTAAAAATTAAAAAAATTGAAATTTCGAAAACTTGTCGATAAACCGAAAAAACCAAGCGACAAACCAGAAAAACCAGTGAAAAACAAGGTCAAACTAATTTTATTTCAAATAAAAAAAATAAAAACCGGAAAAAACCAGTCGTAACAAGAAAAGCCGATTTTCGTGTTTGTTCGAGTTTACTGTAGTGGGTTTTCTGATTTTCGTGAAAACTAGCCAAACCGGTATGTGCATGGTTCACAAAACCGCTCGAAAACCGCGGTTTTTGACCAAATTGTTGCGGCTCGATTTTTACGGTTGACCGGTTCTCGTTTTAAAAATTTTAAAAAAATTTGAAAATTTGAAAAAATTTAAAAATTCGAAAACCGCTCAAACCGAGCGGTTTACCGCAAAAACCGTTGAAAAACCGTTCAAACTGGTTTGATTTCAAATTCAAATACGGTAAACCGTAAAAACCGCTCAGTAAACCGTAAAAACCGCTCGGTAAACTGTAAAAACCGTTCGGTTTTCTCTCAAAAATTTGATTTTTGAATTTGTTCGGTTTTTGTAACGGTTTTTGCTGTTTTTGCGGTTTTTGTTAAACCGCTCTCGAGCGGTTTCCGTGGTTCAAACGGTTTTTGAAACTCTGGGTATGTGTCGATTGGCTTTCTCGGTTCAACCGAAATAAAAAACTCTAAGCTCACAGGCTCCATAAGGAAATGTTCTCAGCTGTGCACAAACATAGGCAGAAAAAGGCCAAAGAGAAATATGAAACTGCCCACATGCGACTTGAACGATCTTGCAAAAGTTCCAAAAGCCATTCAGCACCACAAACTCGAAATCCCAAAATAACTAATGGGATGAACTATTATTTTCTTTTTGAAGGGAACCGGCACAAAGAAGGTGCCTATTTTATTAATTAAAGAAGATATTACAGATGTATGAAGCTGCAAGCTTCGTATTTACAACAAAGGAAAAGAAAAGGAACTATACAAAGATCAAAATTAGGAAAGACGTCTTGGGCAGAGTTGTCCCAGGTGCCGAGCTCCTGCGAAATGGGATGAACTATGAAGACACGAAGGCCAAAGCTGGCTCCAGCTTGTCCAGGAACCACTACGCGCATCATCACTGCAACCTAAAATCCCAATGCTTCCCAAGCCAAAAACGAACACTTTCTGAGAGGTGCTCTCTCGACCGCAGACATGAGTCACATGCTTCCTCAGCGCCCTGTCGTTTGCTTAAAAGTTACGCTCTCAACCGCGGTGCATTTTATAGGGTCCGGTTTATGAACCGCGCAACAACATGGAGCGCCCGGCGGCACATGCCCAGAATCAATATCCCATGATAGCAGCTGAGCACACCCTTGCAGCAGCAGCACGCTGCAATTTTACTCTGCACGTCTTTGCTGCCATTTCGTCGCCAGTCTCGCCTCGCAAATTTTACTCCTGGTAGCAGACAAGTGGCAGTTCATCTGAAGATTGCACAATGCATCCAACTTCAGAAATCAGCGCGTTAGAATCCTGAATATAGATGAAAAACTTGTTGATTTAAAATTCAAAATATAAATAGCATACGCTTATGAGTTTTTCCAATGAAATATTTTCTAAGGGCAGGCTCGGTGTACGAAACGTTTTTCAGGAAGAGGCCTAAACCAAACGTCACAGTACTGTTTATACATGTTACTATCTCTGTTTCAGAATAAATTTACATCTAAATTTTGCGAAACTTACTTTTGATCAATACATTTTATAAATTTAATCAGTTTTAATGATATAAATTATATATTATATAATTATTTCTTATGACGAATCTAAAAGTATAAGTCCTATGTTTTTAAAGTTACCTAAATTTATAAAAATCATGTCACAGAACCAAACATAAACTTATTTGGACTGAGGGAATATTCTGTCGGTGTACCTTTTTAGTGTACAACAACAGTTATTCGCACGATCTGATATTCAAATAAATTATGTTACCCTGATTCTACAGATCCCTGGAGTTAATATTGTGTTTGACTTGTTGATGTTGGTGCTGGATCAGTAGATTGAAATGTTGAATAATTTATCCTAGAAAAGCAGAGCAGCGCTCAGTTGGAAATACTGTGCTCTGTTCTACATCAGTCTCGCTCATGCCCATGCTCTGTTCTACATTCTTCTAAACAAATGGACAACTTACTTTAGGGCTCGTTTGGATCTCTAGAATTGAATCAATTTCCAAGAATCAAATTCCAAGAAATTGAATTGTTCAGAATTGAATCAGCTAGAATTAAATTCAATTCCATTTTTCTTGTTTGGGTGTTTTTAGAATTAAATTATTGGAATCAAAATGTTGTTTGGGTTGAAATCAGGAACAAGAAACAAGAATCTGTCCTGTTGAAACAAAACATCAACCAGGAGGTAGAAACAAAACATCTGATCGGGAGGTAATAACAAAATTACAAAAGAAAAAGATGCATCCTACCTTCAAATAAAAATCTCACGATGCTGCTCATTCATTGTTGCCCATGGCATGGCCACCGCCGGTTCCGCTACTTGCTGATCCACTCCTCCTCGTACTTGATGAACAGCACGGTAGCCGCAGCGGCGGTGTAGGTCAACCTGCAGGAACAACGTGACTGGCTGATGGTCCTTCACCAGGGCCTGCCATGAGCCGGTGAGCCCAGCTCCACAAGCAGCAGCGTGGCGAGCGCGCCGTTGAGCCGCTCGCTGCTCTGTCTCTCGCCGCACCCCGTCTGCCCTGAGCCGAACGTCGCAGGCATTGCAGAGCATGATTTGCCTTAGTAGCCTCAACCTCCATTGTGGTGTCTCAGCCGAGTCGCACTGCAAGCACCGCTTCATCTTCTTCGTCGGCCTCACCATGCTGGCGCGGCGGCAATATCAGACGGCGATGGCATCACCAGCCCCAAGCACACGCGTAGGGGTTCGGGACGGGGAGACCTCGCTGTGGCGGTGGCGTGTTGAGTCGGGGACGGCGGAGTGAAATCGATGAGAAGAGAAAATTCAGAGCCTTTCTACGATGTTGGGTCAGAATTGGAGCACGCAATCGAATCGGCGACTGGAAATGGGTCAGAATCAGCGATTTGATTCCACGGAGCCACCAAACAACCCGAGGTCGGAAATCAATTTCAATTCAACCCAATTCTAAACATCCAAACAGGCCTTTAGTTAATTCAAGAAGCTCAAGCCCATGCTCTGTTCTACATTAGTCTTGCTCCTTCCCTGATTGAGCCGTGAGGCCCGTGACCGGACGATAGTCCTTGATAGCACGTACCTGCAGTGTGTGGCATACTGTGCCAGTGCCACTGTGGGATCTTTTGGAGCTGTCGACAGTTGACAAAACTCATCTGCAGAGTGCGATGCTAACTCATTATAGCATAAACTGATCTGAATTCATGATGGTACTACAGAAACAATGGATTGTTGTCAATTAAAGTTGCGAGCATTTTGTTACCGAAACAGTGAGATCATGAAGCTCTGATATATATGATATGATTGGGCAGCTTCAATATCTTTGGTGCTGTTACACGATTCAAATATAAGTTCCGGAATTGAACAAGCATAATCCTACCATTCATGCTAAACTTTATTCGGACTCCGACAAAGTCCACCTGCATCAATGCTCCACTGAGTAGCATTCTTTAGGCTGGATTATGCAACAGTACAGTTCGTAAGGAGGAAAAGAGATCTGAAAATTATCGCATCGTACTGAAGTGCTAAAATGCGCTGGATATACTCTGAATAAGGAAAAACATCATGTGCACAGTTACAAAAGTTAAATGGATGGCTGATAAGAAAATTGAAATTTTGTGGTGGAGTAATAGGAAATCTGATCGAAAAATTTCCCTTCCTCTCTAGCTTGTGTCAAAGTTAGTATTAGAAATCAACGATATCAATAATTTAAAATCTGAGTGAATAGTTGCTCTCTTGAAAGGAGACAAAACTTCTCACTATTGTTCGGATAAGATGTATTTTAAGAACGAGCAAGCCATCATAACTTTTCACTACTTATATACTCTTTCCGTTCATAAATTGATTTCGCCGTTGACTTGTAACATTGTCATTTGTAATCTCTCCGTACATTCCAAGTAAGTGTTATATTTTACTTTTAAATATAGATCAATGTTTGATCACTTGCCTTATTAAAATATAAAAAATAATGCTTGCTTAATAATAAAACATTTTATAAGATAATAAATAAAATTTTACAATTTTTTCAATAAGTTGAGAATAGTCAAATATTGATGTTAGAAGTCTAAAACAACACCTATTCTGGAACAATTAGAGTAAGTAAAAGAATCAACGAAAATGCCGTTGCTGCAAATTAACTTATCTATAACCACACGAAGCCTCACCAGCTCACAGGCTCAGCAACGAAATGTTCTCAGCTGTGCACAAAACATCGGCAGAAAATGGCCATAAGAATATATGATGCTGCTCGCATGCCACTTCAGGGCTTGTTGTACTAGGTATAAATATCCCATGACAGCCACACGGAGCGTCCGGCGGCACATGCCTAGAATCAGTATCCCATGACAGCAGCTGAGCACACCCTTGTATTGGTTTTCATGACAGTACACGTTGTTCGGTGCCATTTTATCGCCTCACAAATTTTACTGCTATCAGATGCTTTGTCTAACAATCAGCTCGGGACTCACGTGTTGACTTGGTAAAATCGCAGTTCATCTGAAGACTACACAACGCATCCAACATCAGAAATTAACGCATTAGAATTCTGAATATGTTACAAAACTCACGCATTTAAAATTAAAAATATAAGATACATCTTTGCAGTTTCACTATGAAATATTTTCTTAGTGAATAAATGGTCACAGTACGCTCATGCATGTCACTCTTTACTGTACATCAACAATTATTCGCACGCTTTGATATGCAATTTATGCAAATGAATCACGTCACCGGGATCCTATAGATCAGTGCAGTCAGAATGCAAAACACCCTAAGGTTGGAAGCAACTAGGGTGGGAGACTGGGACATGCATGCTCATCAGCTCATGCCCAGAGTACTGATACCTAATGATTCCACTAAAAATTACCCATTGCAAGTCTGAAGGCTAAAGTTGTGGTCCCGTTTTTCTTGATCCATCTCAAAGATGGAGACCAGGGCCATAATCTAAAATCCCAAAGCTTCCCAAGCCTAAAACGATTTTTTTTTTCTCAGAAGTACCCTCTCCTGGTTCTGAGAGGTTGAAACTCGAAAGGTAGGCTCTCAGCATTGCCTTTTACAATGTCGCGTCGGCTGGCTCCACATTGCTCCAATCATTATATAAACTAGTTGAGTGTCCGGAGCGTTGCTGTAAAAATTTAAGTGTGAAAAATTTGAAGAGAAATTATTGATAAAACTAGAGGGAAAATTGAGAAAATAAATGAACCAAGATATTACATTCCAAGAGCGTGAAGTGGTACTGGAAATTAAAGCGAGAAGAGCAATCTAACATTGTGTTTCACCAGTGGACGTTAGTTTTGATCAGTAGATTGAATTGTTGAATAATTTAACCGAGGAGAGCAGGGCAGAGCTCAATTGGAAATTGCACCTAGCTAATCCATAAATTTCCATATACCACTCAGAATGCTTTTAAAAAATGTACTACTGACCAAATCATCACTGTACGTGAAATATCACATCTAACTGATCAAAACTCTACTGAAATTGCCTTAATGCGACAGCTGTCAACTCTGAGTTACAGTCAGTGACCGATTACGCGCATAGGTATCAGTGATTCGAACCTAGTAACATCAGTCGATCGGACAAAGTAATGAAGCTGTGAACGGATTGATGGGTCTGAACACTAAAGGAATGTGTTATAATTATTTCAATGTAGCTTTATGTGAGCTATTACCACATAAAGTTTATGCTACAAACTCAATTTATTTGTGGAGAAAAAAACTGGATACATTGCACTAACTTGAATTGTTTGGGGAAGTAAATCAAGTCAAAGTTTTGTTCGGAGGGTGTCAAACAGAGTGAATTATTCGGAGATTTTTTTCTCAAACAAAAATATATGCAAACTTTTAGGTATAAAAAGAAGTATAAATACAACATAGCCGTATACAACGAAAGTCATAGACCAAATTATTGTTAGCAGAAGGATGTGTGTGCAGTGTGTCACCTGCACGATGCTCTAATCCATTACTTACTCTATACAAATATATCTCTTGCAACATGTAAAGGGTCGAATTCTTAAAAAAAAAAACATGTGAGGCTCAAAGAATCTGAATATTACTATTGCAGCATATAGTGTGTCATATAAAATATATGAATAAATAATGTAGTATAGAGAAATCACTGATGCAATATAAAAATGACTACTGTAGTTCCATTTGGCTGAAATGTAAAATTTTAGACAAGGGGAGAAAATCTGTTAGAAAAAACTAAATTGCTGCAAAAGAGCTATGTTGACAGGGTTAATGCCAACCATGTTTGAATCTTGGTTAGCAACATGAAAGAATTCAAGTGGCGTCATTCTTCATCACAGAAGCGCACCTATGTCATCTGCAAAGATTCATAGTAAAGCTACCGCCTATAGTAGTGCATGGAACGAAGGACTAGGGTTATGTTTAATTTGTGACCTATGCTTACCTTACCAAAACATGGTAAAATCAAAGTGATGGTAACATCACATAATTGGTAAAGTAGCATTTGGATCAGCTTTACCAAAATCAACTTCTCTGGTATGTATGACGAGGGGCATGCAATGTATTTTCCCTATTATTTTTTGAATAGTATTTTTTATTAGAGTTAATTATAAGGAGTAAGATACTTCAAACGGATTATAAATCCGTTATATGGTTTAAGAGATGTTATTGATTTAAAAGTGCATATCAAATAAAGGAAGCATTTAATACAACCACTCAGAGAAGGGCATGTCAAAGATGAGGTGAGTTGCAGTACGCCAAGATTGGCGAGGCTTTGTCTTGACTGCGCCGCACCTTTGTTTTTGTTGCAACTTGAACTGCAATTACCTTTGAACGCACACCAAATGCTGGCCAATTTTGTAGATAATGCCAACTTGTGGAAAGGTAGTCATTGGAAGAAAACCAAGTTTTGGATGTCATGGATTCCTGATGCCTATCAGCCCTGAATGAATTTAGCGAGAAAAAACTAGCTTGCTGCAAATTTCTGGAAATATGAACCCAGCTCCATTACTCGTGTACCTTGTTCTTCGTTGTGTAATGTCTTGGTGATTATCTAGCGACTGGCCATTTTATAGGCATGGTTCATCGTATGCATTGACAATTATTTATGCAAACAAGATGCAGTACAAATAAACTATAAAATAATATGCTCTTGAAAGCACGTCGTTGGTGGGATGCAATCAATGATGTTTGATTCTTCTGATTCTCTGAGTTGTTATTTGATTAGAAGTGGCTCTTTGGTTAAAGTGATTCTTTTTAAGATCAGGAATTAAGGACAGAAAAAAACACTTCACAAAATCAATAGAAACTGCCTTTTTAGCTCTTACCTATCAGTTCGTTTTAAAGAATCACTTCACACCAGACAAGAATCGTCTCTTAAAAAACAGCATTAATCAGCATCCCTTATTCTAACATGAGAATCAACTTCATCGAGCTCCACTAAATAACCCTTAACCGTTTGATACATCTCATAGAAGCCAAGCAAAAAACACTTCGGAAAATCCTACCAAGAGGTCACCGACTCACTGGTTCCCTGCCGGCGACTAATGCAGAAGGAACGGATAACCGGCGGTCACCGCCACCAACTAGGTTTTTTTTTAATAAAGAATCAGGGACATCCCACCATGTAAGATAGTAAAGAAGTACCATAGACTGCACTCTGACACGCCGGCCCATCCAATCTTTTACTTTCACACAAAAATTGGGTAGGTACAACATTTTACGCACAGATGAAATCATAATTAGGTGCAACATACCAATTTTACATCCCATACCAGTAATGACACCTGTAAGATTATGAAACTAAATATCGACTGCTATTCCTAAATCATTAAGATATTCAAGCTGCGCTGGGGAAAAAAATATGCTCATTCACCAATCTCATATCTTTCAAAATCTATCTCAAGAAACAGCACTGCTCCCTTCTCCTGTCAGGACAAAAAAAGTAATCTTTGCATGTAAAACAACAGAGAACAAAATAAACTGTAATCAGGATAATTTTTCCATACCATCCCGATCAAAATTGTCTTAGTTAGAAAATGACGTGCTGCCAGCAGGAGGAATAGTAACAACCTTCCCTACAGCCACTGTCTTTCCTGCAACCGTCAGTGTAAATGACATGTTAGAGTTTCAGAATGTAGGCAAGACAAGGTTTTCAATGAATAAAAAGAAAACAAAAGCATAATTTACAGTGGCTAAAAGCAGAGTAAAAAAAAAAGACACTGTTTGTGTCTCTGCTTCTTAAGGGAGAAAATATGTTTCAGTTCGAAGTTTACCTTCAGTTCGAAGTGTAAACCTTCCAAGTTGAGGAAAGTCAGAGAAATTCTCTATGCATATCAAGTTATTCACCTAAGGAAAAAATACATTAGAATCTAAGGAGCATGGCGTTATCAATTATAGCCAGAATGTGTTGAGATGATTTAATAGACAATACCTGTATGCGGCAAACAACCACCGCACCATTCTTCACAAAAAGAGGCTTCCTCTTTGGCTTCTTTTTCTTCGGATCAGCGTCTTTCTTTTTCTTCATGTCAATTTCCTCTATGAGATCGACAATCTCACACTCCTCTACAACAGAGTGGATATGCAACACTGCTTTGTAACCAGCAGTGAAAATAGCCTGACACAATAAGGGGTGCATAGAACATTAATCCAATCAGCATTGCTAAAAACAAAAGTCTAGTGTTAGGATCGTTGGTCGGGGAATGGGAGAGAGAGGGTTGGCGCCATGAGCACCACAGCGCCCAAAAGGGCTGGAGGCGCAGAGGAAGCCCCAGAAAAAATTTCTCCTGTTCTATTGCTCAATTTCTTCAATCCTTGAATATACTTATTTATAGCCTCTATGGCTAACTATAGATCCTATATTAAAGCATCTTATCCTATCCACTCGTGCTCCTAGATTAAAAGACCTCCACACACTCTAGATCCTAAATTAAAGGAAGGATTATCCTAAATGAGAGAAAATAGGAAAAGAATAATAGAGGCTGATCTTTGCCCCTAGGTGGGACCATCTTGGCGCACATAACATTTCTCCCCCCCCCTTGGCAAGCAGCTCGTCCTCGAGCTGCAGTTCGGGTAGGAGGTCGTTCTCAATCTGAGGCTACCGGTGGGGGTATGGGTTGATGACCACCGGCTTAGATGGCGTCCTTGTCAGTAGCCGTCGCTGTGGACCCCCTATCCTCCTCGAGCTTCTTGAGGGTGCTCTCGGCCCAGATCCCAAGGTGTCCGAGGTGGCCACTAGAGTCGAGGTCCAACGGGTTAGGGTGCGCGACAGTGCCAACCTCAACTGCAGGGAGGTTGCGGCCCTCAGTATTGCCGATCTTGGATTTAGTGCCGGAGATGATGAGCGTGCCGCACGTCCTGACAAGTGGAGGGCCAGTGATGGATGCGAGCGCCGAGGCCTCCATCGAGGTCTGATGGCCGGCGCGGCGGGAGATCTCTTAAGGCCATCGCTTGTTGCTCGACAGCAGCTTGTGGATGCACTAGGTCCAGTCCGGGTGGTGGTGCCTGGACGATATCGGGTAGCGGTAGCTCGGCTGCCATGTTGCCCTCCAGGTCCTTGACGGGGGCGAGGGGGAGGCTCACGACGGCAGCGGTGGCGTCTACTGCTACGGTGGCATCTCCGTCGTGGTCAGGGCGGCTTGGCGCGCTCGACGGTGGCATCTCCGTCGTGCCGTAGTCCTGCATCTCATAGAAAAACACTGATGGAACGGTGATAGCGGGTAATGGTGGTGGCGCCTGTAGATTTGCCAAGATAAAGAGGCGAACAGAGAAGCCGGCGAGAGTGCGGTTTATTTCTTTGAGTGCCTTGACCAAGTCGTCCCTGGTCATGGTGGCGACCATGGGTGCATCTAGCATCCCGGTGGGGGTCGGCGCCGGGGTGGGTGTCGGTGCCCAGATGGAGGCCGACGCTCAAGTGGAGGTCGGCACCCAAGTGGGTTCTGGCGCCCAGGTGTAGAGCTGCGGCAGAGCGGTGGTGGGAGGACCTGGCATCTCTGAATACTAGATGTTAGGATCGTTGGTCGGGGATGAGAGAGAGAGGGTTGGCGCCGTGAGCACCACGGCGCCCAAAAGGGCTGGAGGCACAGGAGAAGCCTCAAAACAGATTTCTCCTGTTCTATTGCTTAATTTCTTCAATCTCTGATTACACTTATTTATAGCCTCTATGGCTAACTATAGATCTTATATTAAAGAATCTTATCCTATCCACTCGAGCTCCTAGATTAAAGTACCTCCACACACTCTAGATCCTTAAATTAAAGGAAGGATTATCCTTAAATGAGAGAAAATAGAAAAAGTATAATAAGGGCTGCTCTAAGCCTCTAGATGGGACCATCTTGGCGCACATAACATCACAGCATTAGTACATATAGTTGCATAACTTCATATAAAATAAAAGTTTTTCAAATTCCCATATTTAACTGTAGAGAAACAAACATAGGCCATCACAATGCAATCCTGTTAAAAAATAATTTCATATATTCAATTATATGCTTAACACAGTATCAAAAATACTTTTAAGGACAAGACATCTCAAAATGCATCAGAGCCACCAGAATTTCAGTTCCATCAGCAACATGCTTTTGAAGTTAAAAAAAAGGATGTTTTCAAATATTACTCTAGAAAAATGCAACCACCTAAATGTTACTTTGAGCTAAAACAGGCAACTTATTTCATTGAGAATATACAGTAGATATCTTCTAGCACAGTTGCACATCACATGCTAAGTATAAATTGACAAGATAGCCCTCAATCAGATGAATTGAACTACAAAAGTATTAGCAAAAGATTGTATGTATTGAGATGATATCAGGAATATCTGTATCCCGATACATCTAAACATGACATGTAAAAAAAAAGCCAGAATAAATAGTACACTGCATACTGTACTTCAGAGGAACCGCATAGCCCATCGGTCAATATCAAAAGTGGATCCAGTTTCCGAAGTATTATTCAATAAGCTTATGATACTTACATTGTCAAGCAATTCAAGAATCTGCAACTGAGCATTAAATTCAGTGACAGCACTGACAGGATTAGCTGCAAGGATTGACATCATAATGAGAATATAGCACAACAATTACAAGAGAGTTAGAAGTAAAAGCTCAACGAGTCATACAAATCATTGTAAATTTCACCGATAGCAGATCACGCAGAACTCAATTATTGAAACATCATAACTATTTTCTGGATAGAAGCACATATCAGATCAAGAAACAGCACTTCAACTCTAACAATTCTTTTGTCCTGGCATACCAAAGCCATCTTTTGTTGCTGGTTCATTAGTGAAAGAGAACAATTCGCACTCAATTTATCCATATCTTAGGGAAGAGTCTGTGAAGAGAGATCTGAAGGATTAGGATACCGCCAAGAAGTTAGCCTTGGATAGGAGTTTGTGGAGGCTAGCAATTCACGTGCCTGAATCTTGATTGCCAGTTGTTGCTCCTTTTCTAGTTGTCTCTCAGGGTTCCATCTCCAGCCTACCCCAACACCCCAACTTGCTTGGGACAAAGGCTTTGTTGTTATTTGTTGCGTGCTTAGGGAGATAGAAGAAACAAGTTATAACTTACCAACACTTGAAAGTACAAAACCAGCCATTATATCCTCTTCTTCAATTCCTGACAGTTTTACACGAACATTTTCAGCAGGTCCAGCATGGCGTACTTTGTTCTCATCCAAGCTTAGACCAATCACTTTGACATGAGACTGCAAGAGGGAATACAAAACTGAATTAGCTAGAGAAGATCAAGTGCCCCATGTGCGGACAGAAAAGGAAGAATATGAAAATTTTACCTTGTTTGGCATAACCAACAAACTGTCACCCTCCCTGATAGTACCAGACTCTATTTTCCCCATTACAACAGTGCCCATATCTTTATACTTATCAATTATAGGCATCCTGCAGAGTAATAAATATAAAGATGCTGCATCTGGCATGTAATCAAGACACAATCTGAAGCAGCTTTAAACATGAGATTGCATATTAGAAAGTTAGAAATGAAATACAGTACTCCCTCTGTCCAAAAAGAGTGGCGTTTTGGGTTCGGGCATGGGGATTAAGGGGGAAAATTAGAGGGTGCACTGGAATCAAGAAAAAATAAAGTAGATAGATAAGAGTATTGTCTTGGGAAGCGAGAATGGCACTCTTTTATGGACACATTTTGAATCATAAAATGCCACCTTTGGTATAGCTTTTGGGGTCTCTTTAGCTTTGGATTATAGAGAATTATGGCATAATCCTTGCCTAAACACAAATGTAAAATAGCTTATGCCCAAAAGCACCCATAAGCTGTTTTCATTTTTGTACTACAAGCCATAAGTTGAAAACAGTAGCTTTTACCAGCTTATGCCCTATCCCAAGTATAAAGTGCCCCTAAAATTACTTGCATAAGTTGCATGGCCCAGCGTTTCAGATAAGCTGGTATAAACTAAAATAAACTCAAAAAAGTTGTTTTCACAAGCTGTTTTTTTTGTATAATATAAAGATGTAACAAATAGGCCCTAACATACAACTGGTAATGAAGATAATGTATTAGACTTGCATTGAAAAGTGGTATGACAAAAAGTTTCCTTTTGCTAAAACAATAACATTAAAAGGTTGTCAAAGTTACTTATTGGGGATTATGTAAGCCAAAAGAAGGCATACTTTTGAATATGGTTATACATTATAAAACAAGGATAGGTATCTTACCTTACTGCACCTTTTGGGTCACGTAAAGGAACTTCAATTTGATCCAGAACTTCAAAAAGACAAGGGCCATCCCACCAACTACAAAGGCTCTTGTCCATTCTGGTCTTCATATTGGCACCCAGAAGACCAGATATTGGCAAGAATTGGACGTCTAATAAAAAACAAATGAAATTGTCATTTGTCAAAATTTTATTGTACCTATAATCAGGCTGTGTAGTGGAAAACCATATCAGGTGTCCTGATAAGTTGTTCCATGCAACATGTTTTTATCAAGATACAAATAATTATATGATTATGTTCTGGCCTATCGTTTAGTTAATGATCAATGTGATCATTACATGATTGTGAACATAGCAGCTAATGTAAGAGGCAGCAACTAAGGAACATATTTAAGGCACAATTTGAAAGCAAAAACATGACTACTATAGAACTTCAGTCATAGAAATCTATAGTAATATGAAAACAAGTTAATTCTTGAAAATGGGTGCTCTCAAAAGGTACTCCCTCCGTTCCATGTTGTCGCCGTCGACTTCTAACATCAGCTTCGACTAATCATCTTATTTAAAATTTTTTGATAAATATCATATATTTTGATAGGATAAAATCCAAATTACTACCCTCAAGTATAAGCAAAATCCACATAACCCCCTAAACTATTGTTTGGTTCATTGTCCCCACAACTTTGCCATTTGGCTCAATATACCTCTTACTACAATTTTGTCTTTTTTCGTTTCTCCATATATAAGTTTAATCTTAAACTGAAATTTTACAATATGGTAGAGCATATCATAATACATATTAGAAAAATGCATCAAAATTTTGTATCATTATTTTCATATAGTTTTATATTTTAAGGATTAATTTACTATTAATATCCTTCCGTATGAAAATAATTAGAAAACAATTTATGATGTATTTTTTAAATACGTGTTATGATGTGCTCTATCATCTCGCAAACTTACAGCTTAAGATCTGTCGTGGTAATTGTTGTGGTGGCTGATTCACCAGGCTGGGACACGTTCCCCGCATGGCTACAGCTGAAGGTAATCTTCACCCCTTAGAAAGATCAACTTCTTTTCTGCTTACCCTTAATGGATCTCCTGCTGCTTTATATAGACAGCAGGACTAAACAAACCCTAAACCGACTAAAACAAACCCTAACCAACCTAATCTTTAACTAACAAACCCTAAACAACCTAATCTTTAAACTAACAAACCCTAATTAACTGGCTACCGCACGCCACAACACTACTCCCCTCCTCAAAGACAGCTCATCCTCGAGCTGTGACACTAATTAAGCTTTTTACATATCAGTTTGAGAATTTAATCCTAACCAATGACGGCCGAAATCTCGAGAACTATAGGAGGTTGCCGCCTACCCAATGAAACCCATCCAGGCCAGGGCTGTAACTGTCCAAGAGGCGTGTTATCAGCCTCGGGAGTGATATGCGCAGGTGCAGGTTGTAGTTTCTGTAAGAGATGAGGTCGACGCAGCTGCTCGCCTTGACGGTGCTGCTGCTGCCCGTAGCAGGGCTGCTAGCGATGGTTATGACGTCGGTGATGGTGTCGATGATGCGCCCGCTGCCTCGGTACGCGTCCTTGATTCCGCTGGCGCGCGTCGTTTGGGCCTTGTCGACGACGTCGTACTTGCGAGTCAGCATCTAGGAGCTGAAATAGGTGTAGATACGTGCCTCCTTGCTTCCTTCGTTGCTGCAGCCAGAAGAAGATGCGGTGCAGATGGCAGTGACATCTTGATGGGGACATTCGAGATCGATCTGCACAGATTGGCCTTGATGGTTGGAAAGACGTCTGGAACGATGGTGGTGCTGATTATTGAAGGCGACACCATAGCCACGATGATTTCTATCTTCGTGCGTGATGCCGGCACCTCCATGGCGATCGGTGATGGCACTGCATGCGGCAGCGTGATCTGGCCCTTCTCTACCGCTGTAATGCGACGTTCAGCATAACTCGCCTCCTGACAGATTGTAGTATCCCGACCGATGTGGAGCAAGATACTACGTTGAAGAAGGGAAAATTGGAGGAAGAAGAGAAGAACAGAGGAGGGGGGCGCGGGAAGAACAGAGGAATTCGGGAGGTAAGTTTCTGTATTCAAATCTTGATGCCTGTACATGAGGCTGAGCCTCTCTTATACACGCGCAAACGATGCCAACTGGGAACAGCCCAAGCCCATACAATCAAACAACTCACGCGCGCCGGTAACTGCCGCCTAAACAATTGACGGAGACAGCTGCTTAGCTGCTGGCGACGACATTACCGCCCCCTAGAGAATCAGCTGGTCCCCAGACCGGTGCAGTAGGAAACCATGCTTTGAGCACATAGTAGTCTTCCCAGGTCGCCATGGATTCCGGCAAGCCCCCCCCCCCATTTCACCTTAACTTGCACAATGGCAGAGTTGCCTTTCTTCACGAGGCGCCTGTCAAGGATGGACTCTGGGGAGGCCATTGCCGATTCAGTCAGTCTCAGCTGGTATATTAGTGAACACCGAAGTATGATCAAGCACATGTGGCTTCAATTGCGAGACATGAAACACGGCGTGGATCATAGCATGCTCAGGAAGATCAAGCCTGTAAGATGCACAACCAATGCATTCAAGCACTTTGTAAGGACCGAAGTACTTGAATGCCAGCTTGGGACAAGGACGAGAGGCCACCGAAGCTTGGGCATATGGTTGGAGCTTTAAGAAAACCATGTCCCCACTCTGAAACTCCCTAGCAGTGCGTTGCTTATCAGCATAAGACTTCATGTTGTTCTGGGCAGCAGCCAAATGAGTCTTAATCAATTTCATAAATTCTTGACGCTCCTGGAGCACTTTGCCTGCATCAGTGCTCACTGTTGGAGCAAGAGAGGGCACCAAACCCAAATGGGGATCAACTCCATATAAGGCCTGAAACGGAGAGCACTTCAGTGCAGTGTGGTAGCAAGAATTGTACCAAAGTTCAGCCGAAGATAACCATTTGGGCCATTGAGAAGGAGTGTCATGGACAGCACATCGCAAGAACATCTCAAGACACTGATTTACTCTCTCAGTTTGGCTGTCGGTTTGTAGGTGGTAAGCTGAACTGAGGTGAAGTTTGGTGTCCAGCAAGGAGAACAGTTTTTGCCAAAACGTGCTAAGGAAGACCTTGTCTCTGGCAGACACAATGGACCGAGGAACTCCATGAAGTTTGACAACATCAGTGAAGAACAGTTGAGCCACATGAGCAGCAATAAAAGGGTGCTTCAAGGGAATAAAGTGGGCATATTTGGTAAGACGATCCACCACAACCAAGATCACAAAAAAGCCATTGGATTTTGGAAGGCTCTCAATAAAATCCATGGAAATATCTTGCCAGCTGCTGTTAGGAATGGGAAGTGGTTGCAGGAGGCCAGAGTATTTACAATTTTCATGTTTGGCTTGCTGGCATATCTGACAGTGCTTCACAAATGACTCAACTGCTGATTTGAGCCCAGGCCAAATAAACAGACGTTTAACATGCTGGTGAGTGGCCTGCACCCCTGAATGTCCCCCAATAGCAGATGAATGAAAAGCAGAGATGATATTGCTATGTAAGCCGGAATTAGGACCAACCCACAACCTGTTATCCTTGTAAATCAATCCATCTTTCAAGGAAAAACCCTGAATATTGGAATTTGTAATAGCCAGCTCAAGCAACAATTTCTGAGAAGAAATGTCATTCTGATAAGAGTGCAATACTTCCTGTAACCAGACAGGAGAACAGCTAGAAATAGCAGCACATTCTAAGCTGTGAGCCACCCTGGAAAGAGAATTAGCTGCCTTATTCTAAATTCCTTTTCTATACAGAAACTTGAACTCCAGGCCAGCCAACTTGGCTATAGCTTTCCTTTGAAGTTCAGTAACCAAGGACTGATCGGAGAGATAACATAAACTCTTGTGATCAGTTTTGATGATAAATGGTCCCCTCTGCAGATAGCACCTCCATTTGTCAATGGCCATCAGAATAGCAATGAATTCTTTTTCATAGATGAACAATTTCCTGTTAGCCACCCCTAATGCCTTACTGTAGAATGCTACAGGATGATTTTGCTGAGACAAAACAGCTCCCACTCCAGTGTCACATGCATCTGTCTCAATGACAAAAGGAAGTGAGAAATCAGGAAGTGCCAACACAGGAGTAGTAACCATAGCTTGCTTTAATTTCTCAAAAGCTTGCTGTGCTTCAAGAGACCACTGAAATTGCTTGTGTTGCAATAAGGTAGTGAGAGGTTTTGCCAAGATATCATAGTGATGCACAAATTTTCTATAATACCCAGTGAGACCCAGAAAACCTCTTAGCTCAGTGTGAGAAGTAGGTACAGGCCATCTCAGCATTGCAGTTATTTTGGAAGGATCTGTTGCAACTCCTTCATCAGATATGATATGGCCCAGATATTCAATCTTGTCCTGAGCAAAGGAACATTTGCTCATCTTAGCAAAAAAGTTTGTGCTCCTTCAATATAGAAAAGACCACTTTAAGATGCGCAATGTGAGCCTCCAAGGATGGACTATATACCAAAATATCATCCATGAAAATCAGCACAAATTTTCTCATGTAAGAAGAGAAGATTGAATTCATAAGGCACTAGAATGTGGCAGGGGCATTTGTAAGACCAAATGGCATAACTCGAAACTGAAAATGACCATAGTGGGTTTTAAAAGCAGTTTTGCATTCATCATTGATAGCCACTCTAATCTGATGAAATCCTGAGGCCATGTCCAGTTTTGAAAAGAATTTAGCTCCAGATAGCTCATCCAAAAATTCATCAATCACAGGCATAGAAAACTTGTTTTTCACTGTGATGGCATTCAATTTCCTGTAGTCAACACAGAAACGCCAACTGCCATCCTTTTTCTTGATAAGCAAGACAGGAGAAGCAAATGGGCTGACACTCTTTGTGATAATGCCTGAGGCCAACATTTCTGCAACCTGTCGTTCAATCTCATCTTTTTAGTGAGGAGGGTACCTATAGGGTCTAGTGTTGACAGGTGAACAATCAGGTAGGCGTGAAATAGTATGATTATATTCTCTGGAAGGTGTAAGTTCAGAAGGGGACTGAAAGACTTCCATGTGCTGATGAATCAAGTGTTGCCCTGGCTGAGGGAGAGTGGTAAGTTGTGAGCTGTCACTGACTTTGGTAGGAGAAACAACAGCCATTGCCCATATATCATTGCCGATGGACCATTTTGCTATTTGTTCAGCAGAAGAGCTCTGCAAGCAATCAGGATACTGAGACTCATCACCTTGTAGCCTGACTAACTTGTTGTTATGCCTGAATTCCACCCACTTCTCTAACCAGTTACACTGCATGGGACTGCACTGTTCCAACCAATCCATGCCAAGAACTATAGAATCAAAGCATCAGCTGTAAAAGTATGTCCCTGTATCCACCAGGTGAGATTCTTGGCAACAGAGGTACAATGCACCAGCTGTCCATTTGCCACCTTAACAGCAATGGGCAAAATGTCCTCCTGCACACAATTCACCCGAGATGCCATATGTTCACTGATAAAGGTGTGTGAGCTGCCAGAATCGACAAGTTGCAACATTACTTGATGCTGAGCCAAGGCACGCAACCTAATAGCTTTGCTACTGTCCTGAAATGGCATTCAGAGAGACAAAAGCTTGACCAGCAGGTTCCCCAACATCTGCCCCTTCTAATAAATCCAACAATTCATCAGATAAGAGCACCCCGTTGTTGTCAGCGCCAGCCACTGCAATGTGGTTCAACTGAACATTGTTCTGACACTTGTGGCCAGGAATATATTTTTCACCGCATTTGAAGCAAAGACCATTCACTCTGCGGTATTCCTTTAATTGACGTGCCTTCCAGAGTTCCCCAGTAGCCAAACTGTCATGGAGTACAGGTTTAGAACTGGAGAGAGCAGACGATTTAACATGAACAGATTTAAACATTTCTACAGAATGTCATGCTAGCAAACTTTCTTGAACAACTGCCAACACAGCTGCTCAAGACAAAGAGTCTGGTAGCTGTATTTCCACAGCACCACGTAACTTCAGTTTTGAGTTCCAGAACAAACTGTGTAACTAGAAATGTATCGCTAAGAGAGCGATCATACAGTCTGATATGATACACTAGTTGTTCGAATTGCTTCCTATACTCCTCCACACTTCCCACTTGCTTAAGGGTCAGTAGTTCAAGCATCTTGTCACGGTGAGTGATCTCAAACTCAGCACTGACAGCACTACGAAACTGCGACCATGAGACAGTACCCAACCTATCCTTATATGACTGAAACCAGTAAGAGGCATTGCCCGACAAATGGAGGGTGGCCACAGTGACCTTAAAGCTGTTAGGAATCTGATAGAGGGCAAAGTAGGATTCACACTTCTAACCAAATTCTAACATCTGACCCATCGAAACGCGGGAAATCCATCTTAAGCATCCAACCCCGACGACCAACAGGTTCGACAGTCGAATGAACAGCAGCTAGTTCCTGGGAAAGAGCTGCTCGTGAAGTCGGACCCGTACGATCTGTGATGTCACCCAGATCAGAAAAATGGGGTGTATCAGGCAGGGATACCTGAGGGCCTGATGCAGTAGATATCTGAATGGCTGATGGACGAACACCCATCAGGCTGTCTCTAGAACTCGGAGGAGGCGGCGGCCGCGGTGCCAACGACGCTCCTTTCAAAGAATTCATCAGGCGTGCTTGCTCTTGGTGAACCTGAGCAAGACACTTCATCGACAGATCGACCTTCGATTGTATGAAGTCGAAGGACTTAGCGAAGTCCTCATGTTTCCGCTCCATCGACTCCAATTTCTGCTTCAACTCGTCAATGCTGGCCACCCTTGAGGGCCGCCGCTGCCACATCCTTGAGTGACTGCTCGAACGAGGACTGCAGACGCTGCTCCGTCTCGGAGAGGGCCGCCATGATCTCATGTGTGTGAGCAGCTTGATGCGAAGGACCCGTGGTGATGACGAGAGACAGCAATCAACCCTAAGGTGATTGCAGTGCAGAAATTGCAGGCAAAACAACTCCCAAGACTAAATCTGATACCAATTGTAGTATCTCGACCAATGTGGAGCAAGATACTACGGTGAAGGGGGGAAAATTGGAGGAAGAAGAGAACAGTGGAGGGGGGCGCGGGAAGAACAGAGGAATTGGGGAGGTAAGTTTTTGTATGTATTTAAATCTTGATGCCTGTACACAAGGTTGAGCCTCTCTTATATACACACGCAACCGACGCCAGCTGGGAACAGCCCAGGCCCATACAATCAAACAACTCGCGCGCGCCGGTAACTGCTGCCTAAACAACTGGCGAAGACAGCTGCTTAGCTGCTGGCGACGATACAGATGTTCATCATAGTGATGAGATCGAGCTTTTAAGACATTGTGGTGGTGGTCACAGGATCGACAGCACCGGCCATTGAGGCGATGCGCCGATGCTGGTTTTTAGATACCAATTGTTGCGGTGGATGATCCACCGGGCTGATACACGTAACCCGCCACGGCTGCAGCTGAAGGTAATCTTCCCCCCTGGGAAAGATCAACTTTTCTGCTTACCCTCAATGGATCCCCTGCTGCTTTATATAGATAGTAGGGCTAAACAAACCCTAAACAACCTAATCTTTAACTAAGAAACCCTAAACAATCTAATCTTTAAACTAACAAACCCTAACTAACTGGCTGCCGCACGCCACAACAAGATCACTCTTGTATATATTGAAACAAGAAAGACAAATTGTTGTAAGGAGTAAATTGAGCCAAATGGCAAACTTGTGGGGATAAAATGAACCAAAAAATAGTTTAGAAGGTTATTTGGACTTTGGTTATACTTGAGGGTAGTAATTTGAACTTTATCCTATTTTTATATAACTTGTTTTATCATTAGAGTTATTTAAATCACAAATTAAGATTTTCCATATTTGAGCTAAATTTTTGGATAAGACAGATGGTCAAAGATCATGTTAGAAGTCAATGGAGACAACAATTTAGGAATGGAGGAAGTATAAAATAAGAGGAATAAGACCTACCTTTCTTAACATTGTATCCTGAAGATTTGAGGAAGGGAATCATTTTTGCTTCAATCTCATCATACCTAAAACAGGTACCACATTCCGAATCTGGTTATTTTCATGCACTTACAATATCAATAACATCAATACCTGTTAGCATTAATTCAAGAATTAGATATACCT
>BCLG01000103.1:252430-264939 GCA_001602295.1 Zoysia matrella
TATATATTAAAAAATTTAAATAAAATAAATGATCAAAGTTGATGTTAAAAGTCAATAGCGACATCAATTTAGAAACGGAGGGAGTATGACCCAGTTTCACAAGTTGCATCCCTCCTAGCTCGTACAATCATAGTTAATTTATAACATCATCTTTAACTATTTATCTTATTAAAAAATGATAAATATAATTTGATTATTATTAAAGTTATTTGAAACATGATTTAAAAATTTACATATTTGAATAAATTTTTTGAATAAGATAAATGATCAAAGATGATGTTAGAAGTCAATGATAACAACAATTTAGAAATAGAAGGAATATTTTAAATCTGGTTTTTGCAATGAGACTCTTGTATATTTATCTTTTTTTTTTGAAGTTAATTCGGGGGAGAGAGTATCTCCACCTTCTTCTAATTGCAATATCTTAAGTAGTAAATGCCTCTTAAGATTTCAAGGATACAAAAGCATGCCCAAAGGCACAAGGGAGAAGAGAACAATATTACAACACAACTCGCCACACCAACACAATTACAAAGGAGACAACACAAGACTAAACTCCAGCCACATCAAAAGGTAGGACTCGCTTGATTGAGAGCACCTTGACGCCCACCAAGTGAACCACCATCCAGTGAGCTCCTTTGATGATCTTCATCCCCGGCGACTGTGAAGCATAGAGCCGAAATCAGCAGACGACAGTAGTGATTGCAGCGGTTTAGCGGCCATTCGAGATCCAAACAATAAGACTCCAACGCCCTTTGTAGGAAGGAAACCACAAAGGAGGGAGACAGATCGAGAGGAGAGCAAGGAGGTCCAAGAGAGGGGACCACTGTCTTTCTAACCCGGCAAAAGATGAACTGATGAATCAAAGAATGAGGATTCTACAAAGAAGAAACTGACAGTAGAACTAATCAACTCATTACACAGCACAAAACATAATGAAACCTTAACCAACACCAACAACTGGCATCACCAAGTGAAACCACCTTGAGGACCTCCAAACCATGCAACTGGAGAACACAAAGCCAAGAAGGCAGACCATAGTTGTGACTTATATCACCTAAGAGAGCCATGCAAGATCCAAACGAGAGGCATTCAACGCCCTTTGATGAAAGGAAGCCACAAAGGAGGAATGACCCAAGAGAGAAGAGTGAGGAGATCCAAAAGAGGGTATCATAGTCTCGCTAACTTGGCATAAGATGAAGTGATAAAGTCAATGGAGAGGAGAAACAAGGTAAAAACACAGAGAGACCCATACCAATTAGAGTGAAGTGTGGCTGCGGCTCACCAGGAGAGTGGCGGCGGGGCTTCTCTCCCATTCTTCGGCTAGAGCTGCGCACGAAGGTCGGATCTAAGGCATATAGACCTGCTCCCAGCGTGCTCCTGGCGTGTGGAGATCCCTGGCGCGTGGAGCGGTGCTCCATGACGGCAGGGAGTCCATACCGACGCCGACCACTGTTGCTGCCTTCCCCGTGCAATCCGCGCCTAGATCCCCGGCGCTAGGGACCGAGGGTCCCCGGATCGATGCTCCTGCGCCTGCACACGAGTGGGAGCCACTCCTGGCACTCCACTTCGCTGCCAGAGGTTGGCGACGGCGGGAGTGTGCTGGCGCGCACGACGACGGCGGAGGAAAGGCGAGCAAGCTTGCAGGGGGCTTCAGGCGTCTGTACCATGGCGACCAGATCTGGGCCCTCGTATCTCGTACGACGGTCATCGAGTACTGCAACAGATCTGAGCGGCTGGTGGCTGTCTAACGGACGACTGCAAGGGCAGGTGGGGTTCCTTCCCTCCAGCGCTACCTGCATTCGAGGGCTCAAAGCACTCGCAGCGGTCAGGGTTTGCGCTAGCACCCTCAGGGTGGCTCAGGCCCCTATGGCAGGGCCCTCCCCCACCGGCGTCGGTGGCTATGTATCCAGGGCGGCTAGCTCAACTGGGTGGTGATGCTCATGGACTGGTGGTCGCTTACTGCGATATCCGTCCGTTCTAAGGGTTGATGGGTTGTTCCGTTGTTTGGCAGCAAGTCCGCGACCCCTCTGTCGACCTTGATCTACTTGAATCTGCTGGCGTAGCTAGCTCTTGCAAGTGTCTTCGTGCTTTGCTGCCACCTTGAACTCCCCCGTGCATCGGTGAGTGCTAGGCCTTTCCACCATAGCTAGGTTGGCCTTGTTGGTTCGCAACTATGATGCAGAGTACCAGGCGAAAGTCAACAATGATGACGCCTTGAGCGCCTTCTCCTTAGAGCATCGTGGAGGTGCTCTTGCATCGCGAATCTTCTTTACTCCGGGTGAAAACCTAGATTTAGTTTCCGCTAAATCGGGCAATGGCAACATTCTTAATGTTGCGACCTCCTTGGAGGCATTGTTTTGGAGTCCCTGACTGGCCTTGCCTTGGTGCGGTGTATTTCTTTCTCCTTTTGTTCTCCTTGCTTTTTATATTTATCTTGCTGTGGTGATTTCGCATGTTAGGTAATACTAGTGGGTGTAGTATCACAATCAGCCATACAACACCGCTACTGTCATTAGCATCCAATGGATGGTCATATTCTTGCTCATTCATCGATGGTAAATGTACAAATAAGCTAGTAGGGTATAACTCACTATACCACTCTAAGCTTTAGACCTGCTTACAAAGTGAGAAATTTTTTCATAATCTTTAAAAATTTTATGCAATTCATATAAAATTTCAAACGTGGACTGAAACATGGCCGAAACTCACGCTGGCTCGTGGTTGTCGTGCCACAAGGTCGAAGTAATACTGCTCAAACTAGGTGGTGTGGCTAGCGATCTCGACATCCTAGTCCACTGCAGTGTCACTTTCAATTTGAACATGGCTAGAGACATCCCCTCGTATCTCAATGCTTGGGACGTCTTAGGAATCTCGCTCAGAGAGGGCCTCCTCAAACCGCTCCGAGTGAGCCTCGTACCTTAGGGCCCTCTTTGTTAGTGCTCCAGCTTTTGATTTTTAGTCAAAATCAGAAAAGCTCTGTCAAATACTGTTTTTTAAGAAGTGATTCTTATCTAATTCTGTAAAGTGATTCTCTGAAATAAACTAAGGAGCTGGAAGCTAAAAAAAATAGCTTCTCTTAATTCTGTGAAATGATTCTCTGTCCTGATTCTATGAGTTTATGCTAGAGAATCAAAGAAAATCACTTTCAGTCACAGAATCACTTCACAGAAGAATCAATAATGAATCCAAGCAATCAAAAGCTGAGAGCTCTGTCAAAGAGGCCTTTAATCTCCGCTGTAGTAACCGGAGTCATCTTCATTGGTCTTGCTCATCGTAGCTATTCTCGTCAGAGTTATCTATTAACTCATCTCAATCATATTGATGTACTCTCTCCGTTTCTAAGTTGTTATCACCGTTGATTTCTAATATCACATTTAATTATTCATCTTATTTGAAAATTTAGTTGAAATATGAAAAATTATAAGTTGTGTTTCAAATAACTTTCATGATAAAGAAAACTTTAATAAAATATATAAAATTTATTAAATTTTTTTGAATAAGATAAATAATTCAAAGTTAAAATTAAAAGTCAATAACGTCGACAACAATTTAGGGAGGTGTTTAGTTAATTGCAAGGCAATATCAACGTGAATGTTAATAGATGACAAAGTGATCATGGGTGGAATCATTGATTCCTTTTTTGTTTGTTTGCATGCAGTGATGTGATTAGATACCATTACAACATTTGTTTTACGGCTCCCGCTGAAGCTAGCGTCGAGCTAGGAGTGGTCTACTTCAGCAGCTGGAGCAATATGTTATTTTATGAGCCAGACCCAATTTACTTAACACATTATGAGCTATGAGTACAGACCTAACCCTTCGGCACCTGAACAAACTTGAATGACATTGCATTTTAGGAATCCGAAAAAGAGCTATTTTAAACACAAATCTTGTCTGGATCATGTACCCCGGGTACCCAACAGATCGCTCTCCGAAGGGTGAAAGTCAGGGGTCGGGCGGCGTGGGTTGCGACCCTTCAGCGACGACCCACGGCGGCCATGTCTTGGCCGCATAGGGACGCGAAGACTCCGGCCTCCGGAGATCGACCCCCGGGGGCGACCCCTAGGAGGTAGGTACCACGTTACGGTACATTTACTCTGATGACCGGCTGCCATCCGTCCCGACGAGACAGGGCGAGGTTCACCACGACGACATTCCAGCAAAAAGCTGCGACGGCTGTCAGACACGACGGGACAGCACTGTAGCCGGCGCAGTGGCGTCAAACGAGCATCATTGTACCCGCCACAGCACACGACGCGACGGGTCATGACTGCGTCTAGACGGAACGAAATGATGGCGACAACGACAGAAGGGCCCATTACCTGTAACCCGGGGCCCCCTCCTATATAAAGGGAGGCCCGGGGAACGATAGAAAAAACGGTCGAACACCACCACGAGCAACAGCCTCAAACACACGAAAGACAAACTTAAGCACTCCCATTGACCACGTTCTGGGTCCTCCCGCGAAGAGAGGATCTCGTCTTGTGACACAATTCTTGAGATAATCCGTTCCCTGGACGTAGGGTATTACACCGCTCGGGTGGCCCGAACCAGGTAAAAATCCCTTCGAGTCTTTCTCAGACCGGGCCCTTCAGAGTCCGAAGGCACACCACCCCCACGATCGTATATTCACTGTGTCGGTGACCAGAACGCCGACAGTTGGTGCGCCAGGAAGGGGGGCATATTTCTTTTGGTGTGCTCCCGTTTCGGCTTTTCGATGGCCTCACAATTCGTTGTAGGGGACACTTCGATCTCCCACCTCCGTTTCGGGGACCTCACGGTCGCTGTCTCTAGAGACGGCCGATCGTGGCAAGTTCCCACTTTTGCCTCTGGGCAGGTTTTCCACTTCGGGAGCCTGAACTTCGTCGTGAACGAAGGCGGCGAGCTCTGCCTCCAGGTTCCGCGCGAAAGGCACCCTCGTTGGTGGCCTCGGAGCCACCTTGTCTTGGGGCACGACCCGTCAAGGGAGTGCTTCACTCTCCACGCCCCAAAGGGCGCGGAACCGGCGACTCCCGGCAATATGCCGTCGGGTGCCAACCTGTCTCT
This sequence comes from Zoysia matrella, assembly GCA_001602295.1. Lineage (NCBI taxonomy): Eukaryota > Viridiplantae > Streptophyta > Magnoliopsida > Poales > Poaceae > Zoysia > Zoysia matrella. Next base: position 257,480 of record BCLG01000103.1, read on the forward strand.
GCGTCCCACGGTGGACGCCGCCGGCCAAGCCTGGCTGCCCCCGAGATGCGCTGACAGCCTCGAGCCTAGGGGCAAGGCTCCTGCCGGGCCCAGCGACGCGGCGCGAGCNTGACAGCCTCGAGCCTAGGGGCAAGGCTCCTGCCGGGCCCAGCGACGCGGCGCGAGCCCGGGGACGGTCCGCCTACCAGCAGCTCGCGGCTGGGGGGCCGCCTACCTTTGACACCCCGCTCGAGAATCTCGCGGCGGCAGCGTGCATCCTCAACGAACCCGCTGTCCCCGAGGATCCAGCGCTGGGGAAGTATACGTCCGCGTATGCTTCTACCTCGGCAGTGCGCTTCAACGACCAGAGGCGTCTCAGTCGGAGAGACAAAGCAACCGCCGGTCCCCGGATTGACGGAGCTCGGCGCGCGACAGTCCGGTCGAGGAACGGAACCCTCGACGCCATGCAAGGTTAGTCCTCCCCCGCCTCGGCCCCAACCTCGACGTCCGCGGCACCATCAACGCCAGGCGCCAGGCGAGGAGCGAGCTCCGCGACGAATCTCGCAGGAGACGCTCCCACGACCGCTACTACCGACACGGCTCCCTCGACTCTAGGAGCCCGAGCCCTGAGGGGGTCGGACCCAGAGCGTTCGGATCACTCATCCGGCACGCGAAATTTCCACAGAGATTTCGCGCCCCGACCACCATCGGCCGCTACAACGGAGAAACAAACCCCGTCCACTGGCTCGAGGATTACCGCCTCGCCTGCAGGACCGGAGGAGCGGACGACCTATTCGCCATCCAGTACTTGCCGCTCTTCCTCACCGGCTTAGCCCGAGGATGGCTCGAACACTTCCCCGAAGGCTGCGTCCAAGACTGGAGCGACCTTCGCCGAATCTTCGTCGGCAACTTCCAAGGGACGTACACGCGTCCAGGTAACTCCTGGGACCTCAAGAATTGCAAGCAGGGGCTCGACAAGTCGCTTCGGGAATACATCCAGCGCTTTTCGCAAAAGCGCAACGAGCTCCCCAACATCAGCGACGCCGACGTGATCAATGGCTTCACCTGCGGCACGACGTCCAAGGCGCTCGTCCACAAGTTGGGCCGGAGGAACCCTCGGACCGCCCGGGACCTCCTCGACATCGCCACAACCTTCGCCACCGGAGAAGAGGTAGTCCAAGCCAACTTCGACCGAGGTCGAGCGAAGGACGAAAGGTTGGGGAACGACCATCGGAGAGGCCGACCCTCCGACCAGTCCACGGACCGCCGCAACGAGCGGGGTGGCGGCAGCTCGAGCCGCAAGGGGGGCAAAGGTCGGCGCCATGATGACGACCTCGTGGCCGCCGCAGACCACCCAGCCCGACCCTCGACCAAGAAACCAGCTAACCACGACGGCCACTTCAACAAGATACTCGACCGACCCTACCCCAACCATTCTATGCCGGTCAAGCACACCCTTCGAAATTGCCACCTGGCAAGGAGGTTCTTCAAGAGCGAACCCCAGGCCAGCTCCTCGGTGGCCAAGACCAATCCTCAGGCCAGGGGCGCCGGGGAAGACGAGGGAATGACTTTCCTCGAGCCGGAGGACTGCCTCATGGTCTTTGGCGGCCCCGTGGCCTACTGCGAATCTCGCGGCCGCCAGAAGAGGACATGACGCGAGGTCAACGCTGTCAACCCCGCGGTTCCCCGCTACCTCAAGTGGTCCGAGGCCCCGATCACATTCGATCGGGCCGACCACCCGGACCACGTTCCACAGCCCGGGCGCCTCCCGTTGGTGCTCGATCCCATCGTCAGCTCCGTGCGCCTGTCAAAGGTGTTCATGGACGGAGGGAGCGCCCTCAACATCCTCTATGCCGACGCCTTCCGGGCAATGAAGCTGATGGAGGTCGACCTCCGTCCGACCCACGCTCCGTTTCACGGAGTCGTCCCCAGGGGCTACACGACGCCCCTCGGTTAGATCACGCTTCCAGTCACATTCGGTGACCGGAGCAATTTTCGGACCGAATCACTCACCTTCGAGGTGGTGGACTTCACCGGCGCCTACCACGCCATCCTGGGTCGGCCATGTTACGCGAAGTTCATGGCCGTCCCCAACTACGTCTACCTGAAGCTGAAGATGCTCGGGCCGAAGGGCGTCATCACGGTCTCCTCGCGCTTCCAACATGCCCTGGCTTGTGAGCAGGAGAGCTTCGAGCTGGCCACCGCCGAATCGAGCCCGGCCTGGCTGGACGCAATCCGCAAAACTGAAGGACCAGACCCAGCGTCCCACTCCAAACCCAAGTCGTCAACATCCTTCAAGCCCGCCGACGACTCCAAAGAGGTCGCTCTCGACCCCGCCGACCCCTCCAAGGAGGCCAGGGTCGGGACAGCGCTCTCCGACGAATAGTAAAGCGCGCTCGTCGACTTCCTCATCCGGAATCAGGACGTCTTCGCCTTGGCACCGTCGGACATGCTCGGCATCCCGAGAGAAGTCGCCGAGCACTCCCTCGGCATCATCACGGGCTCTCGGCCCGTCAAGCAGCGACTCCGACGTTTTGACGAGGAGAAGCGCCGAGCCATCAGGGGAGAATTGACGAAGCTCTTGGAGGCCAAGTTCATTCATGAGGTCTACCACCCCGAGTGGTTGGCCAACTCTGTGATGGTGAGAAAGAAGACCAGGCAATGGAGGATGTGCGTCGACTACACGAGCCTCAACAAGGCTTGTCCAAAGGACTCCTTCTCTCTCCCGCGCATCGATCAGGTGGTGGACTCGACCGCCGGATGCGAAACCTTGAGCTTCCTTGATGCCTACTCTGGGTATCACCAGATCTCTATGCGCGAGTCCGACCGGTCGGCCACGTCCTTCATCACGCCCTTTGGGTCCTTCTGCTACATCATAATGCCATTCGGGCTCAAGAACGCGGGGGCCACGTACCAGCGTTGCATGCAGAAGTGCTTCCATGACCAGCTAGGTCAGAATTTGGAGGTCTACGTCGACGACATCGTGATCAAGACCCGTCAGACCTCCGACCTCGTCCGGGACCTAGAGGAGACATTCGCCAACCTCCGGCGCTATCGGATCAAACTGAATACCGAAAAATGTGTTTTCAGGGTCCCCTCGGGCAAGCTGCTCGGCTTCGTCATCTCTGAGCGGGGGATCGAAGCAAACCCCGAGAAGATCTCCGCGATCCTCAAGCTCAGGCCAATCGGCAACGTAAAAGGTGTCCAGAAGCTGACCGAATGCTTGGCGGCCCTTAGCCATTTCATATGAAGACTCGGCGAGAAAGCGATGCCCTTTTATCGGCTGCTACAAAAAGCGGAGCGATTCACCTGGACCACCGAGGCCCAGGAAACTCTCGACCGGCTCAAGACCCTGCTTTCATCGCCGCCGGTGCTCACGTCCCCTACCAAGGAGAGACCCTCCTCCTCTACATCGCCGCGACCTCGAAGGTCGTCAGCACCGTCCTCGTCGTCGAGCGAAACGAGGAGGGTCGGGCTCTGAGTGTTCAGCGGCCTGTCTACTTCGTCAGCGAGGTATTGGCCGACGCCAAGACTCGTTACACCTAGGTGGAGAAGCTGATCTACGTCGTCCTCCTCACGAGCCATCCTGTCCACGTCATCACCAGCTTCCCCCTCGGGGAAATCGTGGGCGGCAGGGACCCAGTCGGACGTCTCGCTTCGTGGGCTATGGAGCTCTTGGGGCTCGACATCGCTTTTGTCCCTCGGCAGGCCATCAAGTCCTAAGTCCTGGCTGACTTCATCGTCGAATGGACCGAAGCTCAGGAGTCGTCAGCCTCTGACAGCATCGAGTGCTGGGCCATGTACATCGACGGGTCCTGCATGCTCAAAGGCGCGGGGGCTGGGGTCGTTCTAATCTCCCCAAAGGGAGACAGGTTCCGATACGTGCTGCAGCTACAGTTCCGAGCCTCCAACAATGCAGCCGAATACGAGGCGCTCCTCCACGGCCTACGAATAGCCACCACCTTCGGCGTGCAGCGCCTCTACGTCAAAGGCGACTCTGAACTGGTCGTCGGCCAAGTCATGAAGGCCGCCAGCTGCCGAGACCCGAAGATGGAAGCCTACTGCCGAGAAGTTCGCAAATTCGAGGACAAGTTTGATGGACTCGAACTCCATCACGTTCTACGTCGGGACAACGAAGCTGCGGATGCCCTCGCCAAGATGGGCTCGGAACGCCAGACGGTCCCCAACGGCATCTTCCTCGAGGTGCTCACCAAGCCTTTCATCAGAATCACGGAGGAACCACTCGTCGAAGGTCCGGGCAACGAGCCGACCCTCGGACCAGAAGCACAGATCATGGCAGTCACCCCCGATTGGTCCCGCGACATCTTCGCTTACCTGCAAGACGACACTCTGCCGGCCGACCCCGACGGAGCCCGGAAGGTCATGCGGCAAGCCAAGGCATACGTTATCTCGGACGACGAGCTCTATAAGCGAAGCCTGAGTGGTATACTACAGCGCTGCATCCCTCAGGAGCAGGGCATGCACCTGCTCGACGATATCCACTCAGGCATTTGTGGTCATCATGTCGGGCCCAGAACCCTCGTCGGCAAGGCCTTTCGACAAGGCTTCTACTGGCCGACGGTCGTGGCCGACGCCCAAAAGCTCGTCCGAGCTTATCAAGGCTGCCAGTTCTACGCCCGACAGACGCGTCTGCCGGCGCAAGAGCTCCAGACGATCTCGATCGCCTGGCCCTTCGCCGTCTGGGGGCTCAACATCCTCGGACCATTCAAGAGAGCACCTGACGGTTTCACCCATCTCTTCGTCGCCGTCGACAAGTTCACCAAATGGATCGAAGCCGAGCCGGTGCCCAACATCACCTCAACTCGGGCGGTCGGGTTTATCCGCAACATCATATATCGGTTTGGGGTCCCGAACTCCATAATCATCGACAACGGCGCGCAATTCACTGCTCGGCAATTCCGGGAATTCTGCGACGAATACCACATTCGCCTGGACTTCGCCTCCGTGGTGCACCCCATGACGAATGGGCAGGTCGAACGGGCCAATAGGATGATACTCCAAGGCCTGAAGCCTCGATTTTACGACTCCATTAGAAGGACAGCGGGACGATGGGTGAACGAACTCTCGTCAGTCCTCTGGGGTCTGCAAACGACCCCCAACAGAACCACCGGGTTCACGCTATTCTTCATGACGTTCGAGGCGGAAGCGATGCTACCGACCGACCTCGACTACGACTCTCCGCGAGTCCGAGCTTACGATGAGGAGAGATCGTAGGCCGCGTTACAGGACAGCCTCGACCAGCTGCAAGAGGCGCGCGAGGCCGCTTTCCTGCGCTCCGCCAAGTACCAGCAAAGTCTACAGCGACTGCATGCTCGACGCGTCAAAGGTCGGGCGCTCAACGTCGGAGACATTGTGTTGAGAAGGGTGCAAACGAAGGCCGACCAGCACAAGTTGTCACCCCCTTGAGAGGGACCCTTTGTAATCAAACGCGTCCTACGGCCCGGTGCCTATAAGTTGGCAACCGAGGACGGTCGGGAACTTGCGAACGTATGGAATATCGAGAACCTTCGACTCTTCTACACCTAATAAAAACAGCTAAGTTTTTGTAATTCCGCTTTCTTTTTTCGTTTTGAGGTGCGAGCCCTGGCCGACCCGGCCACCCCCCGCGCCCGAGGGCTACTTACCTGCACCCTAGCCAGTGTCGAAACGATCGACCTCGTTTCTCGCTCAGCGTTTATCGATTTTTTGCGCCGGGGCCCGCTCCCCGTTGACTCATTTTTCCGCTTTTCCGTGTCCTCGGGGTCAGATCCCCGACCCGTGCCAAACTCGCGGCTGACCCTCAAACAATACTTCGCACGCATCTTTCGTTCGAAGCCTCCTCATGGCTAAGCTATCTACGAATAAGGGGCTGATGATGCTCTACGGCTGTATCGGGCCCGACACCCGACCCTACGAGCTATACTCGGCCCATTCGTTTGATTGATGCCGGAGGGGGTGCGAAACGCAGGTGTGGCATGCGAAGGAGGGTCGAGAATTTATATTCAAATCAAAACTTCTCGAACAATATTGTTTGAACGATACCCTCTATTAACACAATAACAGTTTACATGTCTGGACCTATACATAGGGAAACGGCCCGAACCGTTCGGGCAAGAAGTCCTCCGTCTTGAAGTCGACCACGGCCTTCGCCCCCGGCTCCAGCGTCTCCACCGCGATCGCGTCCAGCTGCTCGTCCGAGTAGCCCGACGTGAAGCGCTCGACGACCCTGCCGAGATCCGCATCTGAGTAGTGGGAGCGGATCAGGGCCAAGGCTGTCGAGGACCCGTCCTCCAGCGCCCTCATCGTGACATTGGAGACGATCTCTGGAAGCTGTTGCAGAGCATGTGCCGTGACCACCGTCGGGACGGAGTCCGGCACTCCAGAGTACAACCCCCTAAGGAGGCTCAGACCCGCCGGCCTCAGGGTCTAGACCTCGCCCGCCAATCCTGCATCGCGAAACGTTAGCGGGAGACCAGAAACCAGAACAGAGGAGAGGCCGACCCTTACCGTCCCGCTCCTTCGCAGCAGCTTCAGCGGCCCGCCCTGCTCGGTTGAGACTCTTTCGCAGGCGCTCGTTCCGGACTTGAGTCGCCGAAAGCTCATCCTGGACCTTGGCCACCTCTTCGCGTGCCTGACCAAGGTCCGCCGCCGCCTGCTCGACCTCGGACTGGAGCACCACCCGCTCCAACTTCAGGAGGTCGACCTGCTCAAAAGCACGGTCGCGCTCATCCTTCGTCATGCGCAACGTGAGCTCCAAGGTCGAGCGGGCCCCCTCGGCGTGTTGGTGGAGGAGCCCGAGCCGCCGCATTTCGGTCTCGTGCTTCGTCGCTTGGCGACGAAGACCTACAAAAAGATAAGTCAGAGTCCGACCCAAAGGTCGGAGAAAACCGCAACAACTTACCAGTAACCGTGAGGTTGGCCTGCTCGAGGGCCGCCGCGGTCCGAGTCACCCGAGCCTCGGACGCCGTCGCCTCAGCGCACGCCTTATTCGCCTCCTCGAGGGCGACACGAGCTGACTCCCGCGCAGCGAGAAGCTGCGACTTTAAGTCAGCTGCGGCCTCCCCCGACTCGACCCGCGCTCTCGCTAGCTCTTTCTTGAGGCCGTCGACCTCGGCTTGGGCGACGAATCCGCGCGGCGGCCGACCAAAGACCGCGTATAAGTTGTCCTGCAAAAAATTATCAGCTCAAGAATCAGAAAAACGGAAACCAAGAACCGGACTCGAGCTTACCCGGTACTCGACGAAATGATCTTCGTCATAGATGGCGCCGACCTCCTCAGCTACCCCGCACAGCTGACGGAGGCCGGCGACCAGCTGTATGTTGAGGGCTCGGGCACCTCCCACCCGGTCCATGAGATACCCGAAGCCGTCGATCGCCCCCTCGAGTGGGAGGGGCCCTCGCCCGGGAACCTCCCCTGCGGCAGTCGGTGCCACCAGTTCGTGCGCCTCAACGGCGGCCCCGGTGTCACCGCTCGGATCGGC
>BCLG01000103.1:270097-285348 GCA_001602295.1 Zoysia matrella
GTTTGTAGCAACTGTCACACAGATTATTCGTGACATTAAAAAAGCATACTATCTCAAACAAAGTGTAATATTTCTGCTACTAGTCCAAACTGAAAACTTACCGTTCACATGCATAGAGTGTGACAATACCTAGCTAAAACAAGTCACAAAAATAATCATTCAACTGTAACAGTCACAAGATAAATCATTCAACTGTGCATGTAAATCCCTTACTGAAATAATAAAACAGTGCAATGTATCATTTAACTATGCTGCAATCTATCATTCAAATAATAAAACAGTGCAACGTAAGCAGTGGCATGAGCCAAAAATTGTTACTTTGTTGTCAAAACAGATAAAGCCACTTTTAATAAACAGAAACAAAAACATATCAAGCCACTTAAACATAAACAGGCTACTACTTAGAAAAATGAACAATATGCCAAAAATAGATAAAAGAAGAAAAATAGCACAAATGAATCAACAGGACCAAATAAAAGATCTAATTGCACAATGACAAAGCATGTTCAATACAAATTCCCTCGTATGAGATTCTGGAATTGCAAATAGCAGTCATTCGATTCGGGATCCTTACAAACTTGCAGCTTTGATGACTTTGGTACCCATGAAACCAAGTTTGCGCAACTCTTTAATGGATTTTTGTTCAATTGTTTCTTCAGGTTCTTTCCTTGCTTTATTTTGAGCCTTAACTTCACGTTGCATGGCTGCTGCAACATTTCCAAATTGTTTGGCCACACCTTGCAGATCACCTCGAAAATCAGCAACCATAGCCAACAATAGATCACTAGACATGCTCGCTTCTTTTCCTTTCCCATTGTCTTTCTTTCTTCTCTTATTGCTTGATGACGTTGAATAAGCAGAATAGCAGTCTAATGAAATTCGAGGAGGTGTCCTGAGCAGTCCCCTCTCCTCCTCTTCCTTATGCCCATGATTGTCTTCCACATTGACCTCCTCCATTTTTGTTACTGCCTCCCCAATGCCCTCTGCTCCTTCTCTTGTTGCAATGTCCTTCCCCCATATAGCAGCCAATGCATTGAAGTGTGGAAAGGTAACATCATACAGACCTTTCGCTTTGGTGTTATCCTTATAATAGGCATCATATTGTTGTTTATCACATTGCAACATGCTTCTGTTGTCATCCAAGAAAATACACTTCTTGACAACATAACCTCAATTGCACCGTACTTTGTCCAAAAGTGCCTCACCCTAGACTCAACATGGGGAACAGCAGTAAGACGACAACCTGGTATTTTTTAGCCAGTACACTCTCCAAAATAGAACAGTATCCATTCTTAAAACCTCCTTCACCTTTGCAAAATTCTTTTATTTTTCCGTTTTCCACTTGTGATGTTGATAGTCCACCAAGATCCATCTAAAACAAGTGTAATTCAATAGTTACTTTGCAAGATATTCTCATTTGCAAAATAAATAGAAACTAAAAGTAGCATGATGCAAACATCAAAAATGCATCAACAAAAGGTACAAACCTTTGTGAGAATATTGCAAAAATTAGTCCATTCATTAGATGTTGATACAGGTGTGATAAATTCAGATTCACTTATTTCTCCTTCCAAAACCTCAAATGATGCCTCTTCTTCAGGTTCATCACATTCAAATGGATCTCTAGACATCTTTTGCAAGATTAAGTTATGCAACAGAGCACATGCTATTATGATGCCACATTGAGTCTTGATTGGAAAGTAGGATGCAGATCTCAAAACTGCCTAACAGCCCTTGAGTCTTCTAAAAGCTCTCTCAACAATATTCCTAGCTCTAGCAGGCACAAATTAAAATACTCATCCGCAGTATGTGGTGGGTTTTGTGTAGTGAAACCTCCTAAATGATATCTTTGACTTGAAGTGGAGCCAAGAACTCATTTGCATTTGTGTAACTAGCATCCACAAGATAATAGCAACCTTAACAGAACACAAAAAAATATCAGCATAATCATAGAAAAGACTACGCTTCTAAAGTTTGGAATTAACTCGATAACACTTGCCTTGAGGAACATGTAGTCCATCTGACCTTGAGATAGCGTCACGAAGCATGCGCCATTATGAGTTGAACCCTCCCAATGAGGTGACAAATAAATGAATTGCATATCAGGAGCACACACTCCTAGCACATTTGTCACTATATCTCATTTTTTTGATCTATATCTCCCTTTTAGCTTTAGCCGAGACAGTTACCTTTATATGTGTACCATCCAATGCACCTATACAATTCTAGATGTTTAGACAAGCAAACAACAATGATTAGTATACACCCATTAATGCTAGCTTGATGTTGTAATTCTTTATAGATTGATACCTTGAAACACTTCCATCTAACATTTGTGTTGTCCTCGGCTATAGGCTCTGGCTTCTTAAGTAATACTTGGTGAAGCTGTAGGATAGCTAGGAGGCATGTGTTGAAGTGCATGCTCAAGTCTCACCCACTCCCAAAAAAATGACCAATCGTTCTATTCTTCATGTGATGAGATAATACATAGAGAATTGCATCTACCATCTCTTTTAGGGGCATATTTCTTGTGCATTAAGACCAGCAACATCTCTAAGCATTTCACACAACACATCAAATATTCTGCTATCTACTCAAAGCTCACTTATACAACGTGTGTCGCTCTCACGAATCATTTGATACAAATGCTCACTTCTTAGTTCTCTAATTTTTATTCTCCTTTCTATTTTTCAACATTTTTGCTTGTATGCAAGTGTAAATATTACCCAAATGCAATAGTACATAATATAAGCATCACACTTGTCATCATAAGAGTTAATTTTCTCCTTCGTGTTCTAGTAGTTAGTGGAAGACAAGCCGTAATGCTGTGCAAAAAATGACAGCACTACATTACCCAAATGTAATAGTACATAATCATTGCAAGTAAGACCAAACATTACAGCAAGATCACATATTTGAGCAGATTAGGTCATTTAAGAATCAAAAGAGCCAACAGAATAACAAGATGTCTACTATGTTAATTTTATGTTAGACATACTGCATCACTTTACCACCAGTGTCATCCTTTATAGTTGCAGCTCATGATTGTAATCAAAGTTACTCTTTCAAGAAGCACACCAGCTCAAGGATAGAAAAATGAGTAGCTGTTGGAGAGAACAAATAACACATTCCTTGCAGCTGCAGTCCTTTTCATTTTCCTTTCTCTCTCTCTCTGTCCAAGCAAAGAATCCTCGCTCTCGCTCTGTCCTTTCTTCTTTACCAACAATAACACACCAGATTTGAACTTAGGTTCCCACCAATTTATCAATAGCATAGGTTTGAGGTAGGAGTAAATAGGGTCATTGTTCAAAATGACAAGTACTTTTTTCAATTGGCAAGAGAATTGAAGCCTACTGTGCAAGTTTCTGGTTACGGAAGTGAAACACAGCCTTGACAGCCTACGGAAGTGAAGAAAGAACAACACCTTGCAGCTCCAGTCCTCTTCCTTTTTCCTCTTTCATTTCTTCTTTGCCTACGACAATCCAAGCAAATAATTGAAGAAAATAATAAGCAAGAAGCAAATCAACAACTGCTAAGCACTATATTACCTAGATTAACACTACATAAGCATTGCACTTTTGGTCACACACCGAGAGCACTAGGTCGTGCGCGTTGCAATAGACTAGATCGGCGAGGTCGCCTCCGATCAGTTCGGAAAGAAGTAGGTATCATGATTTCAATGTGAAGGGCGGCTAGGTTTATGGACAAACCTGCAAAGTGGTAGACAACGCGTTTTTATAGCGAAAAATGGCTAGTTTATGAGCAAACTAGCAAAGGCTATTGAATCTTCCGCCCGGGCGAACCCCGTCTGGCGTGAGCGTCGCTGGACGTGCCATAGTTCGGTCGGCAGGCCCTAGGATGTCATCTTTGGCCGTGAAGACCGGTGAATGAACAACATAGGGGGTTGAAAGGAGATCAGGGTTTGGAGAGGTAAAAAGTAAAGGGTACTTGGTAGAGACGATTGGGTTACCCCTTCAATCGTCTTTAGGCTTTTTTATATAGAGGTGGGTTGGTTTTACCCCGTGCAACCACGAATCTTCTTGATTAGAAAACAAATTAGCTCTAATTTTGTGTAAAAACTATCAAAAACAGATTTGGGTACCAGATAATTCGGCTCTGGGTCGGACGCTCCAGCACATTGTCGGACACTTTGGGGTCAAAAATGCGGTTCCAGAAAGGGGTCTGTCGGAGTCTTCAGCTCTGGGCCAGACACTCCGGCACCGGACACTCTTGGGGTCCAAAAATGTGGTTTCCAAAAAGGGTTTGTCGGAGTCTCCGGCTCTGTCATCGCCATTTCTGTTAAAGACATAATTTTCTCATCCGATCTCATATTTAGGTAATCCATATATCCGTTTTTGATCATCTTGGTGAGGGGTATGTTTTTGAAACTGCAAATCATAGATTTGGCATCATCTTCATGTCCTTTTAAGCACTTCTTTGCTTCTTTAGTAGGATTTAGCCAAACTCTTCGAAAATATCTTCCCCCACCTGAAAAACATGTTGAAATACAATTCTTGCGAAATAACTATTACCAGTCAAAATTTAGACATCTCCTACTATATTCGGCTTTTCAAACATGAATTTTCGATCTTCTCAGGATGCAAATTTTGAGCGTCAACATATGCCCATATTTTTTTGGGTAAAGTTTACATACCAAAAAATATTCTTTATTCTGAAGTGATAATCAAAAAATCCATTGGCCATGTTATCCCATAAGATAATATTCACATTTTTGGCCGAATAGAACTAAGCACTTCATCGCACACTTGACATGCATGACATATATTTCTATTGTAGCATTTTCTTCCTTATATTTCACTTAGCGGCTTTTGCCCCTCGAGTGTCGAATTTAATAGCTCAGCGATGGTTGGTTACAACTCATCGTCTATAAAAGCCTCATGCTCTTCTACCTATGTCAAAACTATGTCGTTCTGCATTTAAACACTCATCAAATTCTTCAATGTTCGGTAATAGAACTTAATGGTTCATAAAAATACTTATATGCCAAACTTTGAACTTCCTTTGAAATATTGAGCAAGAATCGAATGAGCAATGACTAAAAAGATTCTTCAGCACTTTGATTCGGCTCTATCCAACTTTAGAACAAAAATAGCCAAATTGTCACTTTCTCAGTCAAAAACTAGAATTTCCTGATCGCCAAACTAGAACTTTCAGTTTTTTCAGGATTTCAACATTGGCAATTTGAGTATCGGTCATTTGACAACTGAAAATTAAGTTTCATCGGTATGGTAACTAGATACTCATCATACCAAATACATAGCTACAATCATTAGGTGCCTAAATGCTTAACAACACCAAATTCATGATATAAAATTTAGCATCTAGGCATACATCAATGTGAGCACTATGATCCATCCTTCATATAACTTATATGACTGAAAATAAACTCCAAGAAGTAATACGAATGCCATATATGTAGTTATTTTGGTCTTCATAATTAATTTCAACAATTGTATGGCCATTTGAACATAATCTTTTATAGCATGAGCAATATTTGTACTTCTGAGGATTAAAATAAGACCAAGAAGGATGAGAGCAAACATATGGAGATGGCTCCAAGTCATACGCATTGGCCGATAAACTTGCCGAACCACTTTTACCTTCTCTTGAGCCATTGACCGATTCTTATCGAAATGGACTCTCGTATATGGTTGTCCTCTAGTGGTTTGCTTTTTATATTTATATTTTTCCTAGGATAGAATCGAGGTTGCATTGAACCATGCCATTCTCTTGATGAATAAGGATGAAAACCTACAGTAGGTGATTCATATGGCATCGGTATAATCGGCGTAAAAGGAAGATGTGGAGCCTCTGAAAAAAAATTCTTTCTTTGCCGATTCCAACCCTCATGTTTGTATTTTGGAGGCACTCTTGATGGCTTGGGGCAATTTGGCTTAGAAGCGCTCCCCGAATCTCTTTCTCTTACATATTTAGCCAAAAGCTCTTCAAATGTAAGCTTTTGCTTTCTACCCTCATGTTTTTCATAAAATTTACCTCCTTCAACATTTTTTAAATTGATTCTTGAATTTTTGCTCATTTCATTGGCTCTACGAAACCGGAAGTTTCGATTTTTTCAGCTTTGCTAGGTTTGGCTGATTTGATGTTAATCGGTCATGGGCAAGCTTAAAAATGTTTTGCTACCCCCCAATACACGATGGATCTTCTACAATCTCTATAAAATCATCACCTTTAATAACGTCATCATGAATCTCATCAGTAGTTGTATTCTCTTCATTTGGGGGCTTTAAATCATTTTTTTCCAAGAATCAACTTGTTGCTTTTAGATGAATCGGCCTATGACTGATTTGATAACCTTTTACTATCAAGACCAATTAGAGCCAAATTGTCATCCTTATGTGTTTCTCCAAAACTCAATTGTCCATCTTTGATGGCCGATTGGACTTTTTTATGGAACATATTACAATTCTTAGTACTGTGATCAAATGAGTTTTATGTTATTTACAATATGTTCGCTTCCCTACATTCTGAAGTAATGATATGACTTTATGATCCATGAGCCTAATAAAATTATTCTCTAGCAAGCTATCAAATAGATCCTCACACAAAGTCAAATAAAAAGTGTATTTCGTTTTCCTTGGCTGATTCTTTTGAGGAGATGACTTTAGAACTAAGCAAATGAATGGTTCAGATTTCTCATCTATCCATTCGACTACACATTTAGGGCCTATTTGGCAGAGCTCCCAGCTCTTGATTCTCAGGCAGAATCAGGGGAGCTCTGCCAAACGCTGTTTTTCAGGATAAATGATTCTTGTCTGATTCTGTGAAGTGATTCTCTGAAATAAACTAAGGGGCTGGGAGCTGAAGAAAGTAGCTTCTCTTGATTCTGTAAAGTGATTCTCTGTCCTGATTCTAATAGTTTGTATTAGAGAATCAAAGAGAATCACTTTCAGCCACAGAATCACTTCACAGGAGAATCAAAAGTGAATCCAAAGAATCAGGAGCTAGAGCTCTACCAAAGGGGCCCTTGTGTTTCTTTTACCGGATGCTTTAGAATCAACTACTATGCTAGCATCGGTCAATTTTGATTTTTTTTCTTTTAACTCCAGAGTGGCCACAAGCAAACCAAGTAGATAGCAACTTTGGCAATGATGAGGTTGAAACTTTGAATGCCAAGCTATTGCTGTTATCAGCCCTTCTAATTTTAACAATGTATTGGCTGATACTATGTGAAGACTCTCCTTTGCTAACAAGTAATTTACCCTCCTCAATCGATCTCTTAGAATTATTTACTATGGTAGCACTAATGGATGTATTGACAGAAAACTTGTGATCTGATTAGGAATTGAGTAAAGTACCTATAAATCGTACTTTATCAAAAATGTTGGAGAGGCGTGAAATTGATGAAAACCGGTAGTTCTGGTTTGTGAAGTCGGAAGTTCCAGTTTTTTCAAAGTGGCCAAAAATCACCAGACTATGGTATGGCAACACCCTTGTCTTCTTCTTTCTCTATTTCCATACTCCTGTTGATGCTCTTTATTAACCAAATCTTGTTCGGTTATGGGTTGAGGATGATTTATGGAATAATCACTTGACAAATATTTGACCTCTTTAAGAAAATTAAACATAGCTATCTTTTAATATCCTATGTGTAGCTGTGTTATTTCCTCGATTTCACTTGTAGCCAATGATTTAGTAACAATCGGCTTTTTATTGGAACGATTTCCAATTCTTGCAAGAAATGCAAAATTCGCATCTAATTTCTCCTTGATATTCAAAGATTCATTCGGAGGCGAAATGGGAGATACTGATGAATTTTCATTTGTTTGGCTATTATTACTATTTGCACCTAAAGCCGAATTAGTGGGCAAAGTATATGTAAGTGTAGCATGTGGAGGTATGTGAATGCTTGCTAAACTTTCATTAATTTGACTACAATTTTCAGCAATGTAAGGAGTCGAATTATGATCATTAATACTTGAGTATAGTGCTGAATTTGTAGGCATATATATTGCGTATCGTCACATTATATGAAGCTATCATAGATGGTGCAATTGGTGCCGATGCATTGAAAGCAAAAACATCATATTGAGCATTCATAAAATTATTAGTATGTGGTGTTTCATAAAACTTGTTCGAACTCGACATGTTGGCCTGATCTTGATAATTACTCATCGGTATATGAGCTTGCTCTATTGTCGATGCATAAGGATATGTGTATTTCATGTTGCTAGTAGAATTTAATCTTGGAGTAAATGCATCCTAAACAATGGATCCTTGCATATATTCAGAATAATGATTCGAATAGTTAAGATCACTATCAATATAATGACTAGTCGATGCAATATGCTCACTGTGATATCTAGCAACATCAGCATGTGAATTTGTGGTGCATGCAAAATGACCATTAAAGGTTGCTATTGGATTTGCATATTCTGCCTTGTTATCATCGTAGCAGTGTAGACAACCCGCCATGTACTCCATTCTTGTCTTGATCAAACCGCAATAATAAGTTGGCCTTGATTTCTTCTTCTTCTTCTTTATTCTTGGCCCTTACAAGTAAAACCTGCTCAACAAGAATAAGAACAGCCACAAATAGATGCAATCGGCCCAAGGACGTCAAATGCAATGGTGATGGCAAACCACAAAGATGGATCAATTAGAGAAAAGATTAGGTTAGCAAAATTTGGTTGTTACGATGAAAATCGAATAATCGTCCCTAACGGAGTCACCAAAAAGTGTGTTGACGCTTTTTTTGGTCACACACTAAGAGCGCTAGGTCGTGCGGGTTGCAACTGACCAGATCGGCGAGGTCGCCTCCGATCGGTTCAGAAAAAGATAGGTATCACGATTTCGCTGTGAAAAGAGGCTAAGTTTATCGGCAAACCTGCAAAGTGGTAGACAACGCACTTTCGTGGTGAAGAACAACTAGTTTATGAGCACTAGCAAAGTCCGTCGAATCTCTTGCCCGAAAAGGACCCCGTCTGGGTGTGAGCGTCGTCAGATGTGTCTTAGGCCGGTCGGCAGGCCCTAGGTAGTCATCTATGGCCGTGAAGACATGTGGATGAACAACATAGGGGGTTGGAAGGGATCAGGGTTTAGAGAGGTAAAAAGTAAAGGGTACATGGTAGAGACAATTGGGTTACTCCCTCAATCGGCCTTAGGACTCTTTAAATAAAGGTGAAGTGGTCTTACCCGTGCAGCCACAAATCTCCTTGATTAGAAAACAAATTAGCTCTGATTTAATGTAAAAACTACTAAAAACAGACTTGATACTGGATGCTTCGGCTTTGAGCTGGACACTTCGATACCGTACACTCTGGTACATTGTCGGACACTATGGGGGTCTAAAATGCGGTTTCAGAAAGGCACTCCGGTACATTGCCAGACACTTCGGTATAAAAATGCGGTTTTAGGAAGGGGTCTGTCGGAGTGTCCGGAACCTCGATTTAGGTGAAACATATATTTATTTTGATCGTCTCGGCGAGGGCAACGTCTTGGAACATTCAAATAATTGATTTGGCTTCATCTTCATGTTCTTTGAAGCACTTCTTTTCTTCTTTAGTGGAATTTAGCAAAACTCTTCGAAAATATCTTTCACGTCATGAAAAACATGTTGAAAAAATAATTCTTGAGAAATAACTATTACCGACCAAAATTTAGACATCTCCTACTATATTCGGGCTATCAAACATGAATTTCCGATCTTCTCCGATGCAGATTTTGAGTGGCAACACAAACAATATCGCAGGATAACTCATTTCAGCAGATTAAGTCATGTAAAGTATCAAAAGATTAAACTATACAACAAGATTAGAACAACCTCGCTAGATTTGCCTCTACTGTATGAGAATGCAGGAGAGGCGAGGGGATCCTAACTCTAGAAGTGGACAGAGATGAGGATTGGAGGCAGAGCAGAGACATCAACGAGGAGGGCAGCAGTGCGAAGGACATCTCCTGGATCAGGAGGCTTGCTCATCCCACTTGCATCCAGAGAACTTTCTATTAGAGATAAGTTAGTTTGGTTAGTTGTTGTATATATAAAGCTAATTCCTCCACCAACTGTGGATCTTCTAACTTCCTGTAACCGAACATATCTTATGCTATATAAGAACGCCCCGGCCATTGTGCAGGCTGTGTGGTGCTTTTCCAATTCTCTCACACCTTCAAGCTCCAAGCCTTGAGGACTCACTAAGCTGACGAGGTTACCGAGCTGCCTAGATGCAGGGGGAGGGGGGCGAGATGCAGGGGCTGCAAGCTACGATGTTGATGGAGACGCGTGATGCAGAGGGCGCGAGATTCAAAGATATGCAGCGAGCCGCCCACTACGGAGGCCACTCCAGGGCGTGTCAGGCGCTGCCACCACTCGCATGTGAGATAAGGAGAGAGATGAAACACGAAGATTAGAGCTACAGTTGTGGAACCCTTTACGGTGAGACATGAGCGGTAATGGGGCTGTGAAAGGCTGGATCAGATCGCAGGCTAGTCTTACCAAACATTTTGAAACGTGAATGGGTGCCATCGCAATCTGATTACAATGAAAATAAGTCAAACAAAACACCTCCTAGAAACAAATCGAGTACCATCAACAGATACCTGGAGTTTCGCTGGCCGGAGTGGCTCATTAATCATATCTCTTGGTCCAAGACTAGGGCCTATCTGGTGGCACTGCACGACGACTCTCGTCTGTCATGACGCAGTTCCTCTTATTAAGAGACAATGGGGACCACCGCAACATGCCTCAATCGAGTGACTCAGAAAAAAAAACATGCCTCAGTCGGCATTACTCGCTCATAAATCTCTATCGGCACAGTGGCGGTTCTCTGGCGATAGTTTCCCTGGCAAACAGTCAACATCTTGTCGCATTTTCTTGCTCGCTAGAGCTCCTCTGCCACCATGGCGCAGGTTGTACTAGGGTTCTAGAATTCATCTGTGCAGCCAAATTCCACCGTCCTGCACCCATCTCAGCTTGGTCCCAAGCTCTCCTCTCTCCTCCAGCGCAGCTCAAGACGACCATGGGGCGAACTCATCTTCGCTGCTTGTCCTTGGCTTGCGTCGGCAAGGGAAGGTAAACTGTGGAGCTGATCTACTGATTTCACCCCAAAATCAGTCGATTCCCTTCCGCCTGGTTTAAGGAGAAGCAGTTTTGAGCTTCTACAAATTATGGAGGACGGGAGTGATGCTGGTTCTGGCGTCAATATGGCTGATCTAATGGGAGACTTAAACTCACTTCCGAGGAAAACGATGCATTGTCTGTTGATGATGATGCTTTGGAGGGTCTGCCGACTTCTGATCTTGCTGTCATTGGTAGGGTCCTCTCGTCCAGTGTTCTCCACATCAACACAATCATGTCGGCGCTTCGAGCTACGTGGGGAATCCCAAAGGATTAAACCCAAAATTAGTGGGGGATAACATCTTTATTGTGGAGTTTGGTTCTAAGCAAGACCTTGATCGCGTTCTTGATGGATCCCCATGGACAGTAAGCAAGAAAGTTGTCCTGATTGAGAAATTTGATCCAAACCTGAGGCCAACAGATATCATTTTTAATGAGTTACTGGTGTGGGTGAGGATCTAAACCTTCCTTTTGGTCTTATGAACAGTGACTGTTTGGTATGAGGCTTGCTGGAAAAGTGGGCACCACTTTGAAGGTCGATGTCAAGGCAAAGCTTGGGGGCCGTATCTCAGGGCAAAGGTGATAATCAATGTATCTAAACCCCTCCTACGATGTGTGTCAATTTTTCAGCCAAGAGGCAAGCCCAAGAGTGGTATGAAGTCCGATATGAGAAACTCCCCAACTATTGCTACTCTTGTGGAATTATTGGGCACTCTTCCATTGAGTGTTGAACGACAACAGAACCTAATGAAAAAGGGTTGCTCCCATATGGGGAAGACTTGTGTGTCTCTGATGATAGTAAAAGGAAGAAGGGAGTAGAGGACAAACAACCTCCATCACCATCAGGCGGGAGCAGCTTCAACACAGGCGATCTTCGAGGTTCTTTTGATGGGAGCTCGACATCCTGCAATACTGAAAATCAAGGAAGGCAGAATGACTCTTCAACTGGTGGAGACAAAAAACAGATGAAAGAGAATGAAGGCACTTCACCGTTGAAGCAGCAAAGGAGATGTGTGATAAAGAAAGATACAGGCAAGAAGATAGTAAATACCAAAAGTGTGGTATTACCATCCTGGGCTAAAACACAAGGAAAGAAGCCAAAGCAATTCTTACGCCAAAATCGAGTTCGGGCCAACGCACCGCTCACACGTCTATGTGCGGGAACGCCGGTGCTTCTTCAACACCGAGTTTGGGCAGCACCTGGACAACCTCTCCTTGGGAGCGACCTCGTTGGAGGAGGATCGTCCTAGGGTTACATCCGGGCTCGGTTAAGCCAGTCGGATCGCCTTCGGTTGTCACTGGAACGAAGGAAGAACATCAAAAAAGGGTCGAGTGAGGGGATTAGAGTTAGGATAGAACAAAAAATGTAAAGCAAATAATATGATCGATTGGGATGTCCCTCAATCGGCCTTAGGCCTCTAACTAGGGGTGGGGTGGTCTTATCCCGAGCTGTCATGGATCTGGCATATTAGGAAACAGATTAGCTGTGATTTCCTAAAAAATTTCCAACATAACAGGATTACCGAACACTCTGTCGAGGGCCGGAGACTCCGGCATCGGACACTCCAGTCAGGTGCTGGAGGCTCCGGTCGGCTTTCGGTCGATTCCAAAAGGGGATCAGTTGTACCCTACGGTCGGGGGCCGGAGGCTCCGGTGCCGGACATTCCGGTCAGGTGCCAGAGGCTCCGGTCGGCTTTCGACCGATTCCAAAAGGGGGTCCGTCGGACCCTGCGGTCGGGGGTCAGAGGCTCCGGTGCCGGACATTCCGATCAGGTGCCGGAGGCTCCGGTTGGCACTTGGCTGATTCCAGAAAGGGGTCCATCGGACCCACCGGTCGGCGGCGGAGACTCCGGTATCGGACCTTCCGGCTTGGGGCCGGAGGCTCTGGTCATTTTCAGCGGACTCCAGAGAGGGGTCGGTCAGACATTCTGGCCTTTATGCCGGTGGCTCCGGTCATTTTTGGCTGGTTCTAGAGAGGGGTCAGCCGGAGACTCCGGCTCCAAGCCGGACACTCTGGTAGCCCGCGATTTTGAGTGTCAACATATGCCCCCCAACTTTTTAGTAAAGCTAGCGTACCACAAAACACTTAAGCACTCAAAATCACTAAGGGCGATGATCTTCTTAACTCAAATCACTAAGGCGATGATCTTCTTAACTCATCGGCCATGTCCTTATCTTTTGGCAATGATATTCTTAATATCGGCCATCTTTCTCTTTCAAGCTTCTTGCTATACACTTGATAATACCTTTTCAAGTATCGCCTGTTAAGGGCCTAGGTAATGCATCTCCACGAATATCCTCCAACATGTATGCATTTCCGGCAGTGACCTTTACCACTCTATATGGTCCTTCCTAACTAGGAGACCATTTCCTGATCTTATTGCTTCTTGAGCCTACGAGCAGAATAGTTTTCCACACTAATTCACCCACTTGAAAAGTTTTAACTTTCACCTTTTTATTGTAAGTTCTAGCAACTCTCATTTTATCTTTCTCAATTTCCTTTAAGGCACTCAAATGCGTATCGGTGACCTCATCAACATTGTTTAGCATTAAAGTCTTATACTCATCATTGGATAAGTTATTCGGTTTAACTAACCTTAGAGCTCATAGATTTACCTCGACGGGTAATACGGCTCCTTGTCCATATACAAGTTCATAGGGTGTTACTTTAGTCGCCCCATGTTTAGATTTTCGATGAACCCACAATGCTTCCGATAAGACTTCGTGCCATCTCGTGGGATGGTCCTCTATCTTTTTTTTAATAAGTTTGATTAATGTTTTATTGTTAGACTCGGTCTGACCATTGGTCTAAGCATAATATGAAGATGAATTGAGTATTCCAATCCTGTAGGATTCGACAAATTTCTTGACAAGATGTAAAGGTTACCTTTGTCGGTAGTCGAAGTTTGCGGTATGTCGAATCTATGGATAATATGCTCGGTAAAGAACTCAATTATCTCTTTGTGCGTCATGTTCTTGAGAACCACCACTTCGCTCCATTTGATGAAGTAATCTGTTACTACTAACACGAAGCGGTGTCCCTTCGAAGATGGAGGATGTATTTGCCTATAAAGTCTAATCCTCATCCTCGAAATTGCCATGGCTTTATTAGGGGTTCATCATGGCAGCGGGTGCCAACTAAATATTACTAAACCTTTGGCACTCTTCGCATCTCTTGTAGTAACGATAGCAATCGTCAATCATAGTTGACCAATAGAAGCCGGCCCTTTTTAACAACTATTTTATTTTCGGAGCCGATTGATGCGTACAATGCCTTCATGAACTTCCTCCATAGCCACTTTGGCCTCATCGTCACCCAAACATTTCAAGAGCAAATCGTCTCTCGTTCGGCGGTATAAGTTACCATCAACCAAAGTATACTTGAAAGCTATATGCTGAACTTTCCTATCCACATTTTAGGTTGGACTACTAATGTACAAAACTATAGGTGACCTCCAATCAAGTGATTCGGCACTATCATGGTTTGATGTGGTAATATCCGAATAGTCTAGTTCTAGCATCTCAAGCACCGGTCTCTTAGTGACTGAAAATTTACCTCTACTAATATTGTAACCCGATGCTTGTTGCTCCAACTCATTAGCTTTACTGTTTTCTAGCCTAGGCGCATGATGTATATTGAACTCATCCATCTCTCTAATGATGTCTAGGCATTTGTCCAAGATAGTATTCAACGATCTGTCTAAACATTAAAAATTTCTCGCGACTTTTTGCACTACTAATAACGAATCACCGAAAGCCTCTACATGCTTAATCCCTATAGACTCCAACATCTCTAAACTGAACAATAATGCTTCATATTTGGCTCGGTTATTTATGCAATCATATTTTAATCGGTTTAAGAATTCAAAGTGTGTATCATAAGAAAAAACTAATACTGTACCAACACCTTGACCCTCTTCACAAAGCGATTCATCAAAATACAACCTCCAAGGGGTAAATGTCACATAACCAACATCTAAATCATGCTCTAAATCAATTTGATGTTCAACAATAAAATTATCAACAATTTGTCTTTCATGGATTTCAACGACTCATAAGCCAAATCATACTCAATCAATGCATAAACCCATTTACCAACCCTAGCATGCAGATAAGAGAAAGGGGATGCGAAAATGACGCACCTGAGTGCGGAGGGGAA
>BCLG01000103.1:285486-326346 GCA_001602295.1 Zoysia matrella
GCCACCAGGTGCAGGCGCTCCTCGATGTGGAGGAGCGGCGGACAAGGGCTGGTGTCAGGTGCAGGGCCGGGGTGCTGGTGCTCGCGTCGGGTTCGAGGTCGGGGGCCGGTGCTAGAGGTCGGCGGCGGTGCCACTCCCCAAAGCTGTGAGGTGGGTGGGCGGCAGAAGGCCCCAACGTTATCGGAGCTGGGTCTGGTAGGCGGCGGCGCTGGGTCTTGCGGGCGTAGAGGGCGGTGGCGTTGGGTCTGGCGGGCGGGATTGGGCACAACAGGGATAGACGCACGAGCGGGATTAGGGTGCATTTGGGTGTGTGGGAGACGGCAGTGCATTGAAAAATTTCGTGTTCGAGCCTATGTTCCTCGCGTACCCCTATGCCGACAGTTAGTCCATCGCTTGATAAAATGCCGACAGAAGAAGATATGCCAACAGTTAACATGCCGCCAAAACATTGTATTGTTGACAGATTCTTAGACGGTGATAACTTTTACAGTTTCCTTCAAACTATGTGTCAGCAATAATATACTTTTTCCCACAGATGATAGACGGGAAAGGGTGGAAATGGTATAGTGACAAGTACTAGATAGCAAATAATGTCTCAACTTGGTGCAAACACGATACAAGGAAAAACACAGTTTCTCGATGAGAGTGTACTTTGTTTTCACATCCAACAACCGTCGGCTCACATATGTGACCACGTGCTTTTTCCCTTCGGCTTCTTGTGTCAAAATAACATCAACCACATCATCTTCCGCTGCTATGTAGAGACAAAAAGGGACTCTCCCTTTAGACGCCCTAAGAACCGGCGGCGAAGACAAGTATTCTTTGATCTTCTCAAAAGCTTCTTGCTGTTTTGCCCCTCAAGTGAATTTAGCTTTATTTTTTTAGCCAAAAAAATAGGAGTAAATGCATTAATCTTTCTCGACAAGTTGGATATAAATCGCCACAAGTAATTCACTTTTACTAAAAAGCTTTGCAACTCTCTTTTACATATAGGCGCGTGCATATTTTTAATAGCCTCTATCTTCTTAGGATCTACCTCTATGCCCTTTTCATGAATGATGAAGCCTAAAAACTTTTCGACTGATACACCAAAAGCACACTTGAGTGAATTCATTTTTAAACTAAAACGGCGCATTCGGTCCAAAGCGAGTTGCAAATCGGCTAAGTGAGAATCTAAAACGACCAATTTAATCATCACATCATCTATGTAAACCTCCATGATGACACCAAGCAAATCATGAAATATAAAGTTTATGGCTCTTTGATATGTGGCACCTGCATTCTTTAACCCAAAAGTCGTGACAACACACTCAAACAATCCTACAAAACTGAGACACCTAAAAGCAGTTTTAGACATATTCTCTTCGGCCATGAAGATTTCATTATATCTAGTATTACCACCAAAAAATAATAACTCTATGGCCGGAAGTATCAATAATTAACATATCGGCTATGGGCATAGGATACTCATCTTTAGGAGTGGCTCTATTTAAATTTTTAAAATCAATGCAAACTATCTTATCGGTGTTCTTCTTTTCCACCGGTATGATGTTGGATATCCACTTCGCATACCTTTAAGGTCTTATAAATTTTGCATCAAGTAATCGATTAATTTTTTCCTTAATCTGATCATGCATACTCAGGTTAAATCTCCCCATCGGTTGCTTAAAAGGTCTAAAAGCAAATTTTATTAGAAGTCGATGCTCAATTAGCTTGCGGCTCAACCCGAGCATTTCAGTATAAGACTATACAAAACAGTTCACATATTCTTTTAGAAAACCGATTAACTTCATCTTATAATCGGCTTTCAGATTTTTGTTTATATAAGTCGGCCTAGGATTATCATCGCTGTCAAGGTTTACCTCCTCAAGAAGATCGGCCGATGTGAATCTTTATCTTAACTTATTTATGTCTCCTATTTCTTCTACAGCTTCGCGCATATCGTTCATGTTGGACCGATAGTGTTCCACTCTCCTTTGCAACCAATCAAGATTATACTCCATTAAATCACATTATATGGTTGAGCAGATTTTTCATCGGCTTTACATTGACGGGTACAAAACCATCTCTAGTTACACTAAGAAAATCATAATCCGTCAAGTCTAAACCGGTCAAGCAGTTGACGGTGTCATGCGTCAAAGAAGATAACTCGGCTATAGCAACATAAGCCGATGCATCTGCATGAACAATTTCTACATCATCACCAACCCATTGCATCAAGAATTGATGCAATGTAGAAGGAACACATCTATTAGCACGAATCCAATCACGCCATAAGATCAAACTATAACAACTGCGCACATCGACAACAAAGAAAGTGGTAGCCATAGTCTTGCTCTCAACGGTGAGTTCCATAGAAGTAACCTCTTTAGCTTTGATAGAGTCTCCTCCTTCCACACTGTTCAAAGTCATGTTGGTCCGAATGAGTTCATCATCGGCCTTACCTAGCTTCTTAAACAAAGAATATGGTATTAGATTAATAATCGCACCGTTATCTACAAGCATGAGAGAAATCGGTGTGCCATTGATATGACCTCTCACATAGAGGGGTTTCAAATGGTTCTTCGATTTCTCAAGCTTCTCAAAGATAGCACTTTTAGGCCCAAAGTTAAATTGTGCCATGACCTCTTCTTCCACTACAAGCGAATAATCAGAAAGAGATAAGTAAATAGTGTTTATGTCCATACTTTCCCGAGGTGGTGTAGACTCGTAGTCTAAGAGATCGTCATTGTCGAACTCAGACATATCGACGTCTTCCGTGGGCGAAGGCGCTGTAGAGTCCTCTCCCAATATGGCGTCGGTGGAACGGGCATCAGTGGCACCGGCATTCATGGCCCTATGTATGGATGCCACACTGGGAACGGTAAACAAGGCATAAGATGAAACCATGGAGGCGGCACTTCGAATCCATGTGAAGGACGAGGAGGAGGTCCACGAACATCCGCGGTTTACCTCATCTACTTCCTAGGTAGGCTGCCTCCCATCGGTGGTGATCTCGGCCACTTTATAGACCGATTGTTTAAATCGATCTTTTGGTTCTTGTACTTAGTCATGAGACGGTCGAATGTGCTTTTGGGCTCCATCTTCCGTTCCGTGGCTTTACCTTGGTTTATCTTCCACTTGTCCACCTCTGGATTCTTCAGCTTTATCATCTTGGACTGTGGAGCTTGCCCCCCGGGTCTAGAACCTTAGATAGTGACTTTAAGAGACTCTTGACCATCGAGGACTTCTCGGGCACCACCTTCCTAGAGGCACCTTTCTCGCTTGAAGAAATAGGCATCTCGTCTCTGATGATCACGTTCTTTCTCTTGGTTGTATTGGCTTGATGTGGCCGAATCAACACCTTAGCTTTGAGCTCGAGAGTATTGACAGGAAACGGGTGCTTGTTAGTCTGCATCTCTTTAAGACTCAATCGTCCCTCATTAAAGATCGATTAGACCTGTCGACAGAAAATATTACAATCGTTAGTAGCATGAGAATACAATATGCTCTACGCTTAACCTTATCCATCGGAGGTAAAGTATATGCAATCTTAATATATCGACCTTTGTGCAATTCGTCAAATATTTTGTCACACTTAGCTATATCAAAGGCGTATTTCACATCATCCTTTCGATTCTTATGAACCGGTTTGAGCGAATCACAAGCAAACGATTTGGCCTTTGAGGGCCAAACGAACTCGGTAGCCAAAATGTTCTTGGAATCCTCATCGGAGCTATCCGAATCACATTCTACAACATGCACGCTACGGCAGGTCCTCTAATCATGTTTTATTTCTTTGCTTCAGCTTTCTTTAGTCGAAGCCCTTTGTTGGAGGTGTGAGTGAGTATAAGAAAATCGTACCCTTCCAACTTCTCACTAAGATGAGACCGTAAACCACTAAAAGCTAGGTCAGCTAAATCTTTTTTAGAAATTATCAAGTTAAAAAATTGGTTCTTAACATCTCTAAACCGTCGAAGATAATCAACGACGGGTTCTTTTTTTCTTGCCGAACCGATGTCAAATGTGATAATTTTAATTTGTTGTCCTCGAAATAAAAGTGGTCATAAAACTTGCGCTCTAAAGACTCCCACGTGTATACGGGCCTCGAGGACAACGATGAAAACCAAGAGAAAGCAGTTCCACTTAGTGATAAAAAAGACAATCGTACTTTCAAAGCCTCACTAAAACTCGCTTCTCTTAGCTGTGCTATGTATTGGCTAATGTGTTTCCAAGTGGTTTTGCTATCTTCACCATTGAATTTAACGAAGACGGAAACACGCCATCCAACAGAATATGGGACCGAATAAAAATACGTGGGGTACGGTTTTTGATAAATTCGGTCTCTTCCCCTAGCGTCTCACGAAATTGCTTATCTAAATCCTCTTTAATGCATGCCATACACTCCTCTATGTTGGTAATGGGTGGCCTAGTAGATGTGCTCGGTGATGGAGGGTGTGTGCTCGTTTTTATGGTACTAAATAGTTCATTAGGAATGGGGCCATGAGGGATACCCGTACCGTTTAGTAAGATAGGTGGTGTGCTATACGCAATGGTACGGTAAGGAGGAACAAAATTAGCGGCATGTCATACGGGGGGTTGTTCTACACTAGACGTAGTAGGCGCCAATGTACTAGTAGAAAGCCCTAGCGCAACATGAGAAGATGACACAATACTAGCATTTTTAGATGACTTAGACATGTTCTCTTGAATCATGTATTGCATATCACTAGTTAAGACCTTTTTCATGTCGGCAAAGTAATATGAAAGGTCTTCAAAAGTAATAGAAGGGTGCAAAGATGTTCTCATATTGGCAGCACCCATGGTCGCGTCGTCGACGACAGCCGGAAGAATAGACTCCTTCACTTGAGAGATGGCACCTTGGCGGTCTTTGTTGAAACACGCCAAGTACTCCTGCAGCTCCCGCTCCTCGCGTGCCTTGCGCGCCTCCTTGGAGGCCTTCTGGTGTTCCAAAAACGCCTTGCGCGTCTCCTCGAGCAACTCCCTCAAAAATGGTATGACGATGTTCGTCGTGGAGATCTCGGAAGTCATGGCGGAAAATAACGATTTGGTTTATGCAACTGGAATCACTCATTCCCCAGCGGAGTCACCAAAAAGTGTGTTGACGCCGAAATCGGGTTCGGGCCAACGCACCTTGCACGTTCGTGTGCTGAAACGTTGACACTTCTTCAACACCGGGTTTGGGCAGCACCTGGACAACCTCGCTTCGAGAGGAACCCCGTCAGAGGAGGATCGTCCTAGGTTGATCTGAGCTCGGTCAGGCCAGTCAGATCGTCTTTGATGGTCGCTAGGACAAAGAAAGAACAACAAAAAGGGGTCGAGTAAGGGGATTAAAGTTAGGATAGAACAAAAAATGTAAGTCAAATAATATGATCGATTGGGATGCCTCTCAATCGGCTTTAGTCCCCTTTAAATAGGGGGTGAGGTGGTCTTACCTCGAGCTGCCACAGATCTCGCATATTAGGAAACAAATTAGCTTTGATTTCCTAAAAAACTTTCAAAATAACATAATTACCAGACACTCTGTTAGAGGGCCAGAGACTCCAGCATCGGACACTCCAATCAGGTGCCGGAGGCTCCGATCGGCTTTCAGCCGATTCCAGAAGGGATTCCGTCAGACCCTCCGATCGGGGCCGGAGGCTCTGGTGCCGAACATTCTGGTCGGCTTTGGGCCAATTCTAGAGGGGGTTTGTCGGGCCCTCCGATCGGGGCCGGAGGCTCCGGTGCCGGACATTCCGATCAGGTGCCGGAGGCTCCGGTGGGCTCTGACCGATTCCAGAAAGGGGTCCGTCGGACCCTCCGGTCGGGGGCCGGAGACTTCGATACCAGACATTCCGGCCTGGGGCCGGAGGCTCTGGTCAATTTCGGCCGACTCTAGAGAGGGGTCGGTCAGGCATTCTGGCCTTAGGCTGGAGGCTCCGGTCATTTTCGGCCGGTTCCAGAGAGGGGTCGGCCGGAGACTCCGGCTTCGAGCCGGACACTCCGGTAGCCGCCGATTTTGAGTGTCAACGGCAATATAAAAATCCCTGCTCCTGTTTGGAATCCGATGATTCTTTAAGGACTGAACAGCACACTCATAACGCCATGGCACTAATTGTAGCAAACAAGGTACACCCAGGTGCTGAGAAGGAAATTCCCAGTGGGGGATTTTTTCTAGAAGAGTATGGAGAAGACGGAAACAAGAAGACAAAAGGTAGCAAGTTCAAATGGCTGAATTATCGGCGGCGGCTGGAATCCAGCCCCGCCGGGCACCATGAATCTCCTAAGTTGAAACTGTCGAGGCTTGGGATGGGACTCGACAGTAGGCGATCTTAGCTGGTTAGTGAAGCAACACCGTCCCTCCCTCCTATTCTTATCTGAAACAAAAATAAGGGATGTTAAGGCTAGAAGTTTTATGTGGTCATTGAGTTACAATGCTTGTATTCCTGTTAGCAGTGAGGGTAGAAGTGGCGGCCTAGCCCTTTTTTGGTCCACTACTTGCTGTGTAAAACTGCAATCTTTTTGTTGAAACTTCATTGATGTTCATGTGCTGGAGGAGTTGGGGGTAACATGGCGAACCACATTTGTTTATGGTGAGCCAAAGACAGAACTTCGACATGTGTTCTGGGACCTGCTTCGCTTTCTCAAAAATCAATGGACCGGTCCTTGGGTATGCATAGGTGATTTTACGCTACAAGGAAATAGATCGTTAGTCATCAAGTTTTAGTGACTAAAAAATTTAGTCACTAAAAATTAACATATAGTGACCAAAATTTGGTTTTTATTGTTGACATACATTTTTAGTGACTCAGATATATGCTCACTGGTTGATAGATATATTTAGCTACCAAAGGTTCCCTAGTTACTATATAGTTGACTAATATATCTAATTATTTGTTACTATATACATATAGTGATAAGGTTTTAGTGATTAAAATGCAACTAAAGTTTTTAGTGACAAAATATTTATAATGAATAATTTTACACATATATTAATCAGATACCTTGGTAACTAAAAAATATTTTTCTTGTAGTGTTAATGAAGTTTTGAGTTACAACGAACATCTAGGAGCTAATGTTAGAGGTGAGGCCGATGCGCTTGTTGAGGGAATGTGTTGAGGACTGTCAGCTTGTGGATTGGAGCTTCACTGGTCCAAAATACATATGGAACAATAGAGAGAGCAGGGAGGATAATGTCGAATCCGCTTGGACCGTGCTGTTGCTAATGGACAATTTATACAGCTTTTTGATGAACACCAAGTGAATAATATCATCACAACAACTTCAGACCACTTTGCAGTCCTTTTATTCCTTGTAAAGCGTGATAATGGTCTCGATAGAAGAATAATGAACCAAAATTTTAAATCCGAAGTGGCATGGAACAGGGCTTCAGACTACAAGGAGATGATGGAACAGTTATGGTCTGAGGGCTTGGATGCTCCAAAAAATCTGCAGACAACTTGGGGAAAATTAAATAAATTGGCTGGTTCTCTGAAAATTTGGAGTATTAAGTCCTTTGGATCTATCCAGAAGGAAATCAGGAAACTTGAAAGACGTTTGTCGAGGCTGAGAAATGCTAGCGCCACAAGGTTTTTTTTTTTCTCAGGAAGAAAAAGATATCAATTGTAGGCTCTGTGAGCTGTTTGAGCGAGAGGAAATCATGGCTCGACAATGTTCTCGAGTTAACTGGCTCCAAGCTGGGGATCGTAATACATCTTTTTTCCAAGCGAGAGCGACTTCTCAGAGAAGAACAAATAGAATTAAATATCTTCTGAAATCTGATGGTACTAAATATGAGGCTCAAGAGGAACTTAAGGACATGGCTCGATCTTTTTACATGCACCTGTTTTCCAATGAACTACATGAAAGAGTTGCGTCAGTGCTGAACTCAATCCAAACACGTATTGATCAGAGCACGAATGACATGCTGTGCAAACCTTACTCTAATGAGGAAATCAAAGCTGCTCTCTTTCAAATGGGCCCAACAAAGGCCCCAGGCCCAGATGGCTTTCCAGCCTTTTTTTTATAAAAGAGACTGGGCCCACCTGCAGAATGAGATTTGTGAAGCTATCAGAAGCTTCCAAGCTTGGGATGATATTCCAGACGGTCTATGTGATACTACAATTGTATTGATCCCAAAAATGTCAAGACATGGCTTTCTAACAAATTTTAGGCTGATTAGCTTGTGTAATGTTCTTCATAAATTGCTTCTAAGGTGGTGGCAAATAGACTGAAGGTTTTCTTACCAAATATTATTGCAGATGAACAAAGTGCTTTTGTCCCAGGGCGTCTAATTACTCACAATATCCTTATCGCAAACGAATGTATGCATACTATCTGAAGGCAAAAGGCTAAAACTCCTTTTTTTTTTTCAAAAACTGCTCGGGTGCTGCGACACTATCTTTTATCCCTTTGGGTCTTGTATCTTTTCTAGACCCATCATTAGTATTAGGGTTTCCCCCCTAAGTTCGACCTAAACTCTATAAATTCAGTAGTCACTGTCATTAGAGACAGGTTTTGATTAGTTTTTCTCCGTTATGAAATAGTTTCATCGTTTGACGGCTTGTTGGTTATCCAACTTCGTGATTCAATCTAGATCTCGCAAGTGAGTTGCGTTCTTTCTTATTTTTACTTGTGTTCTTCGATTCGTAGGTATAGATTAGTCTTTTTAGCGAGCTCAATCGTGTGCGTATAGTTAATAACCAGAGGAGAAGTGGTGCTGCGATTGCGGGGTTTAAATCGTGTTGATTTGAGGCCGGATCGATTGTGTGTCGCATCTTCGTCAAATCGAGAGTTATCACGACCTAACGGAAGATCGAGAACCACATACACATCAAGTCGTAATCAGAGCTTCAAATATATTGTCAAGTTCACATCTATCCTTGTTTATTTTCCATTCATCTTATCGTCCACAGAAAAGCCGCAACACAAAAAATTAGTAGATTGTTAGGTGTTCGTCTGTCCAAGCTGTGTTTAGCCTTTGCATAATTTTATTTCAGAGTCCATAGTGTTGAGTTTGTGTCCTTAGTTTATGTTTTGGTTACTGAATTTCGTGATCTTTTTGTATCCAAGTGTTTTCCTTCATCATTCATCCACATCGTGTTCAGATCTGTTATCGTGTCACATCTATTAATTGTTTCTTTTACATTGAAAATTTATCCCACCCATCCACCCATATTTCAATCACAACCAGATCCACGCTTCATATATCCAAATCTCCATATTTATCCATAGTTCAATCATCCAAAAAAACGTCCACAAAATTCGCATCCAATTTGAAATCCGAATATGTTTTCAGCCTTTCAAACAAATCTGATTCGGAGATCTATCATTAAAATAATCATAACTTTTGTTTCTGTACTCCAAATTAGACTTACAAGTACTTTTTGAATATCTACAGAAAATTTCCCATTCTCCAACGATCATAGATTCAACAAATTAAAAGCAGAAGTATCCGTTTTCGTGCTCTGTATTTAACAGAAATTTGAGATTTTCTCCAGGCTACATCTTTTATCATATTGATCTGAAATTTGTTCATGTATCATCTTTTGTGCTTTTGGTTCAGTGAAAAATATCTAAAAAATAAAATAAAAATAAAAATTTTGTAGACCAAGAAGTCGGGAACTAACCTTTGCTGAATTTTCAAGTGCTAAAAAATTTCTTGATTTTTGGAGCCTTATCATTTGTGTTGTTGCTACCGTTTGATATCTTCATTCATATTCTTGTAACATCCGAAATTTTTTTTATAAGATTAGGCCAGCAACTAGAACATAATACTTAGAACACTTATTCAATATTACTATCTGTTATAAAATTGTGTTCCACTAATCATTATTTCAGCCCTCCAAGCTCAACATATATACCTCGGATCAGCACTCTATTTGACCCTGTAATTGTAGAATTACGACTCTTTGGTTTCTCCTGCCACTGGTTGCACCATACTTTGCTTTGCTTTGGTAAGAATCTTGCAAGAGCTCGGTAAGAAATAATATTTTTGCTGTTCATATGCTATTTTCTAACCATGACAGGAAAAAAAGGAGGTGAATACAATAATATTGCGACAAACTTTGCGAGATGTAATCTACCGCAAAGAGATGTTGCACATAATTAAAAGACGCATAAGTTTTAGACTATTGCTACATCATGTCCTTCCACGAGTAACTAGATGAATACAATAATATTGCTAATATTTTTATCTATTCACTAGTACTGAAATTAAACATTTTACACCCATTACATGTAAAAATGATGAGCAAAAATTGCTATCTTTTCCAAACACTGTGGGTTATATTGAATATGATTCTTTTTGTGACCTTGCTACAGCAGAGAGGATGATATTTTCGAAACCTGAATTGCCTTTGTTTACTAGAACCAATTTTTATGTTATAGACAATTATGATTCTAGAGGTGTTTTTATGGTGTATAGAGTTTATATTTGCTCAAATTTGAAGTCCTCTTGCATGATGAAAATAAATGACAAACTAGATGATGGAAATACAAAATGTCTTGCCATGTCATATTTATCTAGTTTTTCTAAGACAACACACTTTATGGCTTCTCAGAAGAATGATCTTGCTGATTTTTGTGATAAAAATACTTTATGTGATGATTTAGTGTGCAAAGATACTATATTTGCATCTTGTGATATTTTTAGCTATTTGTGCGCTCCTATTACTAATTATTTACAGAAGTATCATAATACCAAGAGAGAAAGCCGATGACGGCTTTTCATCAAGAAGGGAAGAATGATGAGATTATAAGGATCTTTGAGGCACCAAATGATTGCGTTTAAATACCCCCATGGCCTCCACCTTTTCATGCAGGTTCTAGGGCATGGTGGAGTCGAGGTCCAGACAATGAACTTGAGTCGAGGACGACTTCAAAACAAGAAGAGGAGGATGATGAGGATATCACTCCTTTAGATACACATAAGAGTCCTCAAAGTAGTATTGATGAAACTCACTCACGATAGTTGAGATTAGAGGTGAGCTCGTTCCAAAACACATGCCTTCTATCCTTTGAAAATAGATTGCTACCTAATAACTTTATTATGATTAGTAATATTAGAGAGAGTCAAACAAAGCATGAAGAAGGACTTGGAGATACTCAAGATCAGAACCGCACGTTCGACTCTAGAGGAGATCCTACTCGGGTTCGAGTCTGACTCGAGCTCTTGGAGCAACCTGCACTAAAACGGATGTCCTGGTCTCATACGAGCTTCGTTTTGGACGTTTTAGATATGGTTAGAAAGCTAACAAGATAACCTTTCCAACGGAACCAGCCTCATCTCCAAATTCGATCGGATCAATGGGAATGGTTAAAACAATATGACGTCTATAAATTGCTCGGGTGCTGTAACACTATCATTTAGCCTTTAGGCTTTGTATCTTTTCTAGCCCATTAGTATTAGGGTTTGCCCCTAAGTTCGATCTAAACTCTATAAATTCAGTAGCCACCATCATTAGAGACAGGTTTTGATCAGTTTTCCTCTGTTATAAAACAGTTTCGCCGTTTGACGGCTTGTTGGTTATCCAACTTCGTGATTCAATTCAGATCTCGCAAGTGAGTTGCGTTCTTTCTTGTTTTTGCTTGTGTTCTTCAATTTGCAGGTAGAGATTAGCTTTCTTGACGAGGTCAATCGTGTGCGTACGGTTGATAACTAGAGAAGAAGTGGTGCTGCGATTGCGAGGTTCGAATCGTGTTGATTTGAGGTCGGATTGATTGTGTGTCGCATCTCTGTTAAATCGAGAGTTATCACGACCTGATGGAAGATCGAGAACCACGTACACATCACCTTTTATTCCCTGATGACAGCATTTTCTTCGTAAGAGCTGATGAGCATAGCATCAACACCCTAAAATCAGTCCCGGAGACATATAGTGAAGGGTCAGGCCAAAAAATAAATCTAGAAAAATCATCGCTGTTTTTTGGGAGTAGCTGCCGAGAGAACATCAAGCAGCGGGTCATGAACTGTCTAGATGTGCACAATGAAGCTCATCAAGTTACCTATCTAGGTATGCTAACATATGTTGGACAATCTCGATTGAGCACCTTCAACTTTATTTCGGAAAGCATGTGGAGAAGAGTACAAGGGTGGAGTGACAAACCACTATCTAGAGCTGGAAAAAAGGTGTTGCTAAAAGCAGTGGTTCAAGCAATCCCCACCTATGTCATGAGTTGCTTTCTGCTCCCTGGTGCAATTTGTGAGAAAATGAGAGCTCTAATTTCAAACCATTGGTGGGGCTTCGAAGGAGGCAAGAAGAAGATGCACTGGAAATCTTGGGAATGGTTGACGACCCAAAATCTTTCGGGGGAATGGGATTTAGAGACATGGAGTTGTTCAATCAAGTTATGCTTGCTCGCCAATGTTGGCGTCTAGTGACTGATCCTGAATCACTTTGTGCACGTGTGCTCAAAGGGAGATATTATCCTAACAGCTCTTTTATGGACTCGAGTCTAATGAGAAGCTGTTCTTTTACATGGCGTAGCTTGATGCATGGAAAGCAATTGCTTGACAAAGGTATTTTTTGGAGGGTTGGAAATGGTGAACAAATTAGAATAACCAAAAATCGTTGGGTTCCAGATGCACCTGTATATCCTATCAGACCAAATGTACCCGTCCCTGAGGATCTCACGGTGAGTTTTCTAATTGATGCAGCCTCTCGAAAGTGCAATGAAAAAGTTGTGCGAAATTTTTTCAGTCCACCGGATGCTGAGCGGATCCTTCATATTCTTCTGAGCCAATATCAGATTGACTTTGCTTCATGGCCGTATACATTACTAAATCAGGGAGTTACAGAGTCAAATCAGCCTACACCCTCGCTAGGACTGAATCCTTTTATCTGCTGTCAAGCTCCAATGGAAAGGGTACCACCTCAAACCAATCTCACGTTACAAAAGAATGGAAGAAGCTTTGGGCAGTAAAAGCACCACCAAAATTGAAAAATGGGGAAAATTGTGTTGTGGCGGGCTAGCAGGAAATTGTCTCCATATCGGTCAACTTTTGAAGAGTCGCCATATCCAATCTACAGATAGTTGTTATTATTGTGCAAGAGACGAAAGTGTTGCCCATGCTTTTCTAACATGTCAATATGTAGCTGCAATTTGGAGTGAGCTGAAGAGAAGATGCGGACTACGAAGGCGCCTCAAAACATTTGTTTCAGCTAAGCAGTGGTTGTTTGATTATTTGGCAAATTCCACTGAGGAGGAAGCTACAACCATGACGATCACTCTTTGGCATATCTGGGAGGCAAGAAACAGTTCAAGAAATGGTGAGGGACAGATGCACCCCCAATGTGTCGTGGAGAAAATCATAGCTTATGCTGACATGGTTCTGTTGCATCTTTATAAACCCATCGAATCCAATAGGTGTGACGTAGTTAAGCCTAAAAAATGGGCTCCACCACCGGAACGATGGATGATGGTTAATGTGGATGCCGCCGTGTTTGCAGAATCACAGGGGATGGGGATTGGTTTTGTGATCCGAGACCACAACGGGTGGTTGCGGCCAGGAGGCGAGTTAATGGGTATGGGATCACAGATCCAAAATTTGCTGAGGCAACTGCTTTCAGGCACGCAGTTGACTTTGCATTAGAACGATCTTTCAACAAGGTAATAGTGGCTTCGGACTGCCTATCCGTCGTGCAAAAGCTCCAGGCAATAGTTAAGGATCGTTCTGATCATATTGGAGCTCTCATTGAAGTGATCAAACAGGCAGCTCGAGCTTCTACTTCATTTTCTTTCATGTTTGTAAGCAGGTCTTGAAATAGGTAGCACATACTCTTGCTAGTCATAATTTCACAGTTGCAGTGCTGATCCAAGGTGGATATGTGGAACTTGGAGGGCTGAAATAATGGTTAGTGTAACACAATTCTATAACAGATAGTAATGCTAAATAAGTGTTTCAAATATGTAATTCTAGTTGTTGGTCGAATCTTATAAAAAATCCAGATGTGATCAATAATAAGACACAAAGATCAGCAACATATGTGGCTCCAAAGATCAGTAATCAACACGTATATCAGAAGACAGTGATGTCACCTCGATGATGTCACTTTTTATTTTTCTTTTGAATTTTCACTTTTTTTATTTTTTAGAGGCACAAAAAAACAGCAACACCAAGAAGTTTCAGATCGATCGAATGAGGGATGTGTTCTGTGGAAAATAACGAAGATGTCTGAAATTGCACCCAAAAATCTTCTAAATTCACAAAGGTCCACTTCCATGGGAATTTGGCCTTGAAATTTTTTCAAACCCCGACAATGTTGGGGAGAGCAAATTCATCTTTTTGTTCTAAGAATTTGAAAAAAAATCGCTTGATTTTGAGTTCGTATGAGAAAGTTATGCCCATTTTACTGAAGGGTGCCCAAGATACATTTTTGAGGGTGTGAAACGCAATCGGGTGGCAATTTTGTGGATGATTCGACAGCAGATGATAATATATGGGTGGATCTATGAAGGGTGGATCTGTTTGTGGTTGAAATATAGGGTGGGTGGGTGGTGGGATAAAATTTCGATGCAAAGGAAACAAATACCTGAGGTAAACACGGTAACGGATCTGAATTATGCAAACGATGAATGATGAAGGCAAACAACAGTTTGCAAAAAGATTTCGAATCCAGCAACCAAAACACAAACTAGGGACACAAACTCGACACTATGGACTCAAATAAAATTATGCAAAGGCTAAACACGGCTTGGATAGGTTAACACCTAACGATTTACTAATTTTTTTGTGTTGCGGCTTTTCTGTGGACGATAGGATGAATACAAAAATAAACTAAGATAGATGTGAACCTGACGGTATACCTGAAGCTCTGATTACCGCTTGATGTGTATGTGTTTCTTGATCTTTCGTTAAGTCGTGGTAACTCTCGATTTGGTGAAGATGCGGCACACAATTGATCCAGCCTCAACTCAAAACAATTCGAACCCTGTAATCGCAGCACCACTTCTGCTCTGGTTATCAACCATGCAAACATGATTGAACTTACCAAAGAAGCTAATCTCAGCCTGCAAATCGAAGAATACAAACAAGAACAAGGAAGAACACAACTCAATTGCGAAATCTGAATTAAATCACGAAGTTGGAAAACCAACAAACCGTCAAACAACGAAACTGTTTATAACAGATGGAAACTAATCAAAACCTAACCCTAATGACGGTGGCTGCTGTTTTAATAGAGTTTAGGATGACTTTAGGGGCAAACCCTAACACTACTGGACTTTAGAAAGATACACGGCTCAAAAGCCAAAAGATAGTGTCGCAGCACCCAGGGTAATTTCTGGATGTTATTTTTTAATTATTTCTTCTGATTTTCGGTCAAATTTGGAGATTGAACTAGTTCCGTTGGAAAGCTTATCTTCTTAGCTTTCCATCCATATCTAGAACCTTCAAAACGGATCCTGTATGCGACCTAGGCGTCTGTTTTAGTGCGGACTACTCCTGTAACCCAAGAGCAACTCAACTCCGAGTTGGATTGACTCTCCTCTGGGGTCAAATGTGTCTCGTTGGTC
The DNA here is from genome assembly GCA_001602295.1 of Zoysia matrella. Classification (NCBI taxonomy): domain Eukaryota; kingdom Viridiplantae; phylum Streptophyta; class Magnoliopsida; order Poales; family Poaceae; genus Zoysia; species Zoysia matrella. The sequence goes on from BCLG01000103.1 coordinate 300,982, forward strand.
TTGAGCATCTCCAAATCCTTCTTTATGCTTCCATTGATCTTCTCCAATGTTCCTAACCATAATAAAATTATTAGGTAGTCATCCATTCTAAAAGGAAGGAAGACATGTGTTTCGGAACAAGCTCGCCTCTAAATTTAATTGTTGTGCACGAGTTATAGTAGGTGGAGGAGTGTTGTGTGTATCCAATGAAGAGATGTCCTCATCACAATGCCCATAGCCACCACAGCCGAGCAGCCCAGTGTGTTTGATGCACTTGTCCTGGTTGAGGCCGGATATTCTATAGAGGAGGCATCTTGAGCCTTTGCCAATGCAGATCAGCCAGATTCAGTTGATGGCAAGGAGCCTTCCCCGACATTGTCTTCTGGCTTGAGTGCTTTTGATAATCTAAAGCAACCAAGAGAGGAGCCGACAGCAGCAGCAGCCGAGCCAGCACTAGAGGAGCAGCAACCAGCAGTCACTGCACCCGACTCTCCAGCCGCGCCTGTAGAGGACTAGATCTTCTGAGGTCTAGAGTGTTGAGAGTGTGGCTTGTAGTTGTATCGCTTGAGAGGCTAGCTGTCTAGGGGGAGGCCGTGGATGGGTTGTTAGGGCTCTGGATTTTATTTGGCAGATTTCATTGGCTCCTTGTGACATTTTGATGAGCTTGTGCTTTATTCGATCTTTTAGCTCATTGAGATTCACTTAGTTTCTGGACTGACCCCTGTGATTCATTGTGTATGATTCTCTAAGTTGTGATTGTCTTAAAGGTTAATTCTCTAGGGCGTAGCGCTTTCTTTTATATCTATCGTGCACTAACCTCTGTCTATCCAGCGTCTCTCTTCACTGTATGCTTCTTCGATTCTATCTTTTTGTATGATTAGATGACAAAGGGGGTGAGAGAGTCCTCACAATTGGGAGAGAGATCGTTTTCAAAGGAAGACATAGGGGGAGAACTCATGCAAATTTCTAGGGGGAGTCATCAAGGTAAGGGGGTAAGTTTTTTCTTTGAGATGTGCTTCTTTCTTTATCTCATATCATCTTGCTTGAAATTTGTAGTGAGTACTATGGTTGTCATCAATCACCAAAAAGAAGATATTGTTAACTTCATGACCTTTGAAGTTTCCTAAAAAGGTATGATTTGATTTTGGTTGATTAAAAGAACACCATAGGTAACAGTTGTGATTGTTGGTTTCATCCCGCAAATCTTTACAACAAGGTGGGTTTTCTCGACGGATGATAAAGGACAATTCCAAGAAGAGGAGTTCCGGGCGCTGAAGAACTAGCTAGAGAGTCCATAAGACTGTCTACTATTAAGGGAGGTCAAGTCATTCGTCTTATGTCATACAAGTGTTATGAGATATGAATGCTCTTATTTACCTCAAAAAGCACTAAAGAAGGTAGAGAAAGCGAAGTCGAAGACCGAAGATCAAGTTCTGTTGAAGAAGCAGTCACTGGACATTTTATATTGTTGACTAGAGTTGATAAGTTGCTTTGTGATTACTCTTGATGGCTATAGTGCTAGTGCTTGCTTGTTGTCTTTACTTTCCACTACCATGGTTAGGGGTCTTGGCCTACTAGAATCTCATAGGTCATGCCTTTGTTGTGATTGAGTCTCATAGTTTAAGTTTGTAGCGAATTTAGTTCGATAAGTCCATCGATTCAACCTCCTTATCGGTGTCTTTGATCCTTACAATATGTTATACTCTAAATATGAAAAAAGACGCAAAAATATTATTCTACAACAATAGCATAAATGGAACCATAAGATGCAATGGAAGTTGCTTTGTTTCAACTCGCACGGAGCGTGATGGACTCACCTCGTGTAATGACCTTATTGACTGAGAAAGAGCTAAAATCGAGCACTACAAACTTTTTTAACTCTCACGATCAACTAGTGAGCAAGCAAGCAACTTCTAACAGCATAGATACTAGACAAAGCAAGAACAAATTAGGAGAAAGGTAAAGCACAACTAAAGCTAAGGATGAAGCAAGCTAGCTGTTTGCATCATGACCTTTGAAGTCCCTTAAAAGGTATGAATTGATTTTGGTAATTGAATGAACACCATAGGTAACAGTTGTGATTAAAGATACTATCTCGCTAATTCTACATCATCATGGTGGGTTTCCTCGGTAGATAACAAGTACGATCCCTAGAAGAGAAGTTTTCAAGCGTCGAAAGACCAAGGTTAAGGACAAGCTAGAGTGTCCATAAGAACACCGATACTATTAAGGGGAGTAAGGTGATTTGTCTCCTATCATATAAGTGTTAGAGGGCGTGAATGCTCCTTAGATCCTCAGAAAGCATTGAAGATGGTAGAGGAAGCTAAGTCAAAGACTGGAGATCAAGTTCAATCAAAAAAGCAGTCACCGGACAATCCGATGAGCCAGAACATCGCAATCTAGAGAGAGGTGCTCTTTGGAGTTGCTGCAGAGAAGACATCGGACAGTCTAGTATGGCAGTCACCGGACAGTCCGGTAAGATCGATGCCGAAGTCCAGAGAAGATATCTCTGGGAATCTAAAAGTGAAAGTCACCAGACAGTTCGATGAAGGTATGCATTGGACAGTCCGGTGTCCTATAGAATAGATTCCAGAGAGTGTTTCTTGGCCCAGAGAGCAAAGTAAGATAGCATTGGCTTAATTAATTTTAAAGTAACATTATTGACTTAATCAATTTTAAAGTAACATTTTGTATTTTAATTCTGCAACATGTAAAAAATTCACTTTTCATTGTCTATTAAAACTTAGACACAAGAGCATAAGAGAAACCACAAGAAATGGTATCATTCATGTATATCTAAACTATTAGAAAGTCATTGCTATGCTTAAGAGTAAACAAAGTTTTGTCCGCACAACCCATCACATAGCCCATCTCTAGCAAAAAATTCTTAAACCTGGAATAGCAAGCTCTAGGAGCAAAAGACAGACGTATAGGATCGGTCCTCTCTGGCCACGTCCATATGTTAGTGCTAGTATTTGTGTCATGCTGTGACCCCGTAGAGCCCACGTGTCAAGCACATTGTATCTACGCCTCTAATTGTATGCATCTATGGCATAGCGAAGGTTGACTTTAATACCATTCTGCAATAGATCAAGCTCAAATATGGTTCATGCCCACGCACACGCTGCAGGACCACACTTACAAAAAACTTGCTTATGCTTTGTCCTCTCTTCACGTGAAAAGATTATCATGATGTTACTATGTTTTAGGTCACTGGCTATTTAAATTGATACATCTTTCTTTGAACTAGCAAAGTGAGACTAATTTTCATGGCTTATCCACAGCACAAGCCATAGGAGTTGAGACTAAATCCATTGGTTTCATATTAGAAGAATGGCACCTTCCTCTAATACTCATTCGACTGCTCCTATCGAAGACTTGGTTACTTCTGTCATTCTTAGAATGGTGTTCTAAAATATATATGCTTCACTCGCAGAATAAAGACACTGTGATAGCAACTGTCCTAGATAATAGCTCCTTACAAGAGCAAACTTCTAAAGCTCAGCTGTCCTGATAATACCTTCTTGCAAGAGCTTTCGATTCATGAATGAACGTCACCAGCGTGCTGGTTGGTTGACCTGCGTTTGAGGCGTGAGCTACTGCAGAGTAGGTAGGAGCAGGGGCGGACCCAACAGGCCACTAGGGCTATGGCCCTAGTCTTAGCTCTTGATTATACTGAAGAGATTATCAATTTTCTTATAAGCTAAAACAATTAGCACTAATTCTCAATGTAATGGCCTTATTCTTCTTGCTATTAATCCTAGATCTGTCCCTGGGTAGGAGTAGTACTAGGCTACTAGCCCTGAGGTGAGCTGCGACCTCGTTTTCTCCCATGCCATGGTTCCAGTCCGCGTGCCCCAGGCGTATGCTTGGCCAGTTGGCTGGACGACCGTGGAGCAGAGGCGTCCGCGTCTGCAGGCAGGCGCGTGCGGCCGGCGATCGCGTTGCCGAGCGGGCGTAAAACGTCGTGCGCTTATCCCTGCGTGCGAGCGTCTGTGTACTGAGGCGGTTAAAGAGCTGCCTAAATAAAAGATCAACGAATTTGTGGTCTAGAACCAACGATTGTTTGTTCGTTTGACCCAAAATCAATTTTTTTAGATACAAGCAGGAGAGTTGTTGGAGGAGTTGAGTAAAATAAACTTTAATTTTTTTACTGGCACCAACAGATTATTTTTAGGGTGATTTTATTAGCAGGAAGCTTTTGGAGACGACTGAACTATATCTAAATTTCATTTTGTAGGATTTGACAATATCTTCGAGGAGGATTCATTCAATTGGTCATCCAGCTAAACCTCCCCCGCGGCGCGACGACGAAGAAAACCAACCGCCCCCTATACTTGTTGTCATCCACCACTGACTACATTGATTTATTAGAAGTTAGGCACGGAATCTGCACATCATTTGATTCTTCACCGGAGTAGTCTCTACGTAACGATGCAGAACCACCGTCACACCAAACCAATCGCTGGCTATCAGCTCCAATTCAAGGGTCAACCCACAGTCTGCAAGCAAGCCGTATAATTAGGCTCTGGGCATTGCTCCACACGCAACCTGCTCACATGCAGAAAACCTAGCAGACGCCAGCTTTTACCTTGCCTCTAGATTTGGACCTAAAACAATGTGTTCCATGGCACCCAGACCACTATATAAGTATCTGTAACCTTGTGAGCAGTCGGACAACGACCCATCAGAACCACGTAACACTTCCACACACAAAATGGCTGCTGCTAGTTGTCGCAGTGCTACTGCCTTGCTCCTCCTTGCGCTCCTGTGCTTGGCTGCAACTCTGGCGCCATCTGCCAACGCGAGGCAATTCCCTCGTGAGGATGGCACCGCCGACAGCAAGTTCTCTTTTTCGTCGCTGTTCGGAAACACCAACGGTGACGACCATGGCTCAGGAACTGGACATGGGTTCGGCTGGACCATCTCGCACGGTGGATCGAACACAAACATCGGATTTGGTGGCGGTGTTGGCGGCGGCGTCGGTAACTGCGCCGGCGGTGGCTCCAGTGCTGGCGGTGGAGTTGGTGTTGGAGTCGACGTCAACATCAACAAAGGCGGCGTCGACGTCGGGATCGGTGTTGGTGGAGGTGGTGCCGCGCACTCGCACGACGCCGGCGTAAGTGTTGGTGTAGGCGGCGGGGAAGGCGTCGGAATTCACATTGGCTCCGGTGGCGTCACCGTTACCCATGGCGGCGGTGTCGGTGTAGGCGGTGGTGACGGTGGTGGTGCATCAAGCGGCGGTAGTGGTGTTGGGCGTTCAGGAAATGCCGTGGGAACTGGCCAAGGTTCCGGCAATGCTAATGGAGGAGCTGGAAGCGGTGGAGGGAATGGATCCGCCGCGGGCGAAGGAGGCTATGCTGGAGGCGGTGGCGGTGGCGGTGGCGCCGGAGGTGGTAGCCATCCATGAATACGATATGTTTGTATCATATATGCCCTTCAACGTAGGGATTCAGATTGATTTGACCTACCTAGTTAAATGGCATCATGATGTTTGTAAGCTTGATAAGTTAGATATTGCACCGGATCCAATCCGGATGTCATTTGAACTTTATGATGAGGCATTTGATCGATGCTTTTACTTGTTTGTAAGTGGCTGCATGGTGCATGCTACAGCGTCTTTTAATTTAGTGCATGAACTTTTGCATGGATTCATTAACTTGCATGAACGAAGCTCTTTTGCATTGACGAGCGAACCCAGCGGTGAAGTTAAGGCCGTTTTTGAGAGCTGTGACATGAAATATCCCGAAAACAGATCCCCAAGAGCTGGGATACGTACATTTGACGGGATCCTCAACAGGATTAGTTTTAGGAATCGTTACGTCAACTATACATGTTTACCAAATTCTCTTAATTGGCCATTGGATCGATCGTTCCTGGCGGAAACAATACGAAGTATTGTTCTGATCTACTTCCTCTGTCCAAAATTTATAAAAATTCATATTTTTCAATGAAAAAAATGGAATGAAATAGTATCATGCTCCTACTTTTATCGCATAAAACGTTTCTCACCCATCCAACACCTCAATTATTACATTCAAACCTCGCAAATGATTATATTCCTATAGACAAATACAAAGCTCTTCAAATACTGTTGGATGGAGAGAGTATTTAACAGCGTCAAAATAACTGAGCTTCTGCCATGCGTTCGTGAACCATAGTTTGCAATTGGACCAGTGGACCATAATTCTGCATCTTCCCACAGATACAGGCACACAGCCTACTATAGTCAGGGTTATTGTTTGGACACCGAAACCGGTGGTTTTTGTGAAAACCTCGAAAACCACTACAATAAACCGTAAAAACCGGCCAAATTTGAAAATCAAATTTTGAACGAAAACTACTCGGTTTTCAAGTTTACTGCTCGGTATGACCGGTTTTTAGATTTTCAATTTTTTTTGAATTTTTTAAATTTTGTAAACTAAAACCGATCATCCGGTGAAACCGAGCCATACCGGTTTTCATCGGTTTTGTAAACCCTGACTATAGCACTTCGTACGAGCATGCAGATATGGCGATGATATTTGATATTTTTAATTAGCAGTGGTACGTGGCAGTAGAGAGCTAGGTTGCTTGTTCTGTAAAGTTTCTTGATAAGTAATTGGTATGCAAACCCGATCCCATTGATCAGCGGTTTTCTAGGTGTGTTGGCGTCGTGGGAAGAGACAAGTCCAACTCTCTTCTTGGATCCGGTGTTTTTTTATAGGCTCTATTCTCTACAAGTTCAAGCCACCATATGTCGCTTACTTGCTCTAGCTTATGTGCGACCGAAGTTACAGTAGGATGAGTACATACGACGCTGTGTACACTATTAATGTGGATGGCCGTCCGTGGTACACGAATTCGGCCGTCAGTTCTCGTTGGCAGCATCTGATTAGGAAAATTACAAGTCGATCGATCTAACCAGAAAGATCTTGTACGTATTCATGAGCAGTTATTGTATATACACGAACAATTTCTTTTTTTTTCTTGGTGTTTTGGTCCCACACAATTTAAAATATGGTGGCAAAACGATAGACCGGCAAGGCTGACCACTCCTAACATTTCGTCAAAATGCCAAATGTCATAAACCTAGCTGATTTCTAGATATGGTTTCAAAAGCTGATTTCTAAATAAAAATTAGACGGATCAGCTTTATGGTTATTAAAAATTAATTAGCAATATTAGAAAAAGATTTTTTCAAATTCTAAATTGGGCATGCTCAAATGATTGATTTTCTTTCTTTCCTGGGCTTATTTTCTATTCAAATGTGAGTTCATCAAATTTCAGGAAATGTTTAAACATTTCCTTTTCCATTTTCCTCGAGCTAAAAGTTGCTTCTTCTCTTTACTGCCCGCTTACCCCTCTCTTTTTGGCCTTTATTCGATTCTCTCTCCCACGCGCGCTGTGGACGACTCCACTTTGGCAAAGACAAGTACCTGATGGCCCTCGACCACCAGTACGAAGACATCTGCTACTTGTGAACCGTCAAGATTCTGTTGGCTTCGCCCACAAAACACTCACGAACACTCAGGCTACAAGAGGAGGAAGATAAAAAGTAGACACTCAAGTTTTGCTGGCGACAAATGCTACAGAGTCTCTCACTCCTGTATTTTGATCTAATTTTATTTTCGGACTTGACAAAATAAGACGGATTATTACACGGGGTTAAATGGAAAATGCTAGACTTACGAACTCATGTTACAAAACTCCTACGAACTAAACATTTCCCCTCCTGTGATCCCCACCTCCTCCCTCTTTGCTATATCAGCTTTCTTCACTCACAGTACGTAAGAAGTTCAGAGTCTGTATGTAGATGTAGCACTTCCAGGGTTAAATAACAAGGGCACAGCCGGAGTTTACCTCCTTGCCCGGTCTTCACGGCATGACCCGGAGAACCTGCATGCTCACCATCACCATGAGCCACCCGCTCAACCGACGACGCGGCCTTCTCCCAACAAATCGGCACCACGCACACACTGCATGCATCCTACTCCTAGCTAATAACTCCTACGACTCCAACGAATCATCACAAAAATGCAACGCACAATGCGGTATACATACGTACGCACGGAGCCGAACGTACACTCGATGCACATGCACGGACGTGGCGTACGTGGTTTACTCCAACAGATCTAACGATTCTAAAAAAAAGGAAAAACTATCAAGATCCAACGCACTCATGCTCCATGGCACGTAAGAAGCTTTGGGCTCATCAGGAGCTAGACGCCTTGCTTCAGGATGGTTGATGACTCGGGGTACTCGTGCTTGATTTACCTCACGAAAATGCTTCTCAGTTTGCCAGGGAAACTTTTTTTTTTTGAGTAACGGGTAGCATTTTATTAAATCAACCGATCGTTACAAAGATGCCCGAATGAACTCGGGAGAATCAACAAATTAAGGCCCTGTTTGTTTCCCTAGTGGATTATATAATCTAGATTATAATTTATAATTATATAATTTAGATTATATTTTAAAGATTATCATCTATATTATAATCTATGTGTATCTGTTTGAGAGTCTAGATTATTAGTCAGATATTTTTTTATTTGTATTAATGAAGTATTATGAATGGTGGAGTATATGTTGTTGAAACAGTGAAATGACACGGTGAGTAATTTTGATAAAAAAAGATATGAATAGTGGATTTTTTATAGCAAATAATCTGAAATAATCTCTTTTAAGATGGATTATTAGATTATCATAATCTAAAGTCTCAGATTATATAATCTAGATAAATAATTTACCTATTTGTTCTCTAATAAAATCTCTTTTAAGCGATTGTATCATCTTTTGCCTTGCAATAGTAAGAACAGTGTAAGAACTTGGTAAGCCATTACTTTTTACAGATCTGCCACCACAGAACCCACACCACCGTAGTATAGGGATAATATTCTGCTTTGCTTCTTTGTCGCTTTCTGACTAAGGTAGAAAAGGTTAAGTCTGCAAGTGATAAGAGTGAACCGTCTGATGCTGCCAACTCCTCGAACAACTTCGCTGACTGTGTCAGTCAAAATCAACTTGCTGACACTCTTGCTAAGTTCGATCAAAGGATGACCGAGCAATTCAATACTATAGATATGTACTTCAGAACAATGAACCAGGAATTACAGCGTCTCTCAACTCGTATGACAACCTTTGAGAGACGTTGACTACAACAGAGAGAGGAAGAGAAAGATGAAGTTAATGACGAGATCTATTCCGAGGATGACGTTGACAATAATAGAGAATAACAAAACAGAATGCGCAATCGTCAACGCCGTAACCGCCAAGGTATGAGAGGTAATGAGCATCATGCTCCTTACAAACCTTGCGCTAAGATTAAGTTTACCATTCCACCCTTTTCTGGTAATTATGATGCTGAGGCTTATCTTAATTTAGAGATGGTTGTAGAGCAAAAATTTACATCTCACTTAGTTCTTGAACAACATAGAGTTAGACAAACTACTAGTGAGTTTCAAGATTTTGCTTTACTATGGTGGACTGATCTTTGCAAAGTGCATTTGCAACTTGATAGTTAGGAGAGATTGAAAGATGCTCCCTCCTTCTTATCAAAGAGATTTGTGTACAAAAATTGCAACGCTTAGAACAATATGATAAATCTGTTCAAAAATATTTTGCTGAGTTGCAAAAGGGTATGATGCGTTGCGGGATAGAAAAAGGACTTTGAGGATACTATCTGTCGTTTTTATGCTAGGTTGCGGCGTGAAATTCAGGACATAATTGATTATAAAAACTATGATTCTACGAGCAGTTGTTCCACTTTACTATGCTTGCAGAAAAAAAATTGCAGGGACGACGACTCCAGAACAGTACAAGTACAAACACTCCACGGTCAACGTTTTCTTCTTCTTCGACCAAACATACGCAACCACCGCCCAACACTGCAATAGCACCAAAACCAGCCCCTTCGACGCAATTTTCAAATTCGGCTAAGCTTTCTTTGTAGGTACTCAACAAGAATACATCCTCCAGTACCTCGACGGGACGTTCCTCCAACATCAAGTGCCATAAATATCATGGCATAGCACATATGCAGCGAGATTGCCCAAGTCAACGGACATTCATTGCTACTGAAAATGGAGAATACATAAATACTTCGGATGTTGAAGACAAAGAATCTGATGATAAAATTCCTGACGATGATGAAGATCAAGTATTTGGTGCTGATGATACTTCGGCTTACAGGGCCATTATTGTCCAACGAGCGCTCTTCGCACAGGTACACCTTGATAAGATTCGATGCCATAATCTACTTCAGAATTACTTTGTGATCAAGAACTGGCATGCAAATGTGATCATTGATGGCAGGAGCTGCAACAATTTAGTCAGTACGGATTTGATCACTAATCTTGACTTATCCACACAGCCATATCCACATCCGTACCTTATCTAGTGGTTGAACGACTCCGGTAAGACAAAGGTAATGAGAACTTGTCAAGTTCCTTTCTCCATTGTTACCTATGTTGATTCTGTGAATTGTGATGTTATATCTATGCAAGCTTGTTCATTATTATTAGGTTGTCCATGGGAATGTGATAATGATGCTATCCATTATGGTAAAACTAATAAATATACCTTCATGCATAAAGGAAAAAATTACTTTATTACCTTTGACCCTTGCTAAAATTATACAAGCTAATAGGGATAGACTTTCTAATGAAAAGAAAGAACATCCTCCTACATTTGAAAATTAGCAAGAAATAAATTTGAAAAGTTCTGTAATGCTTGCTATAAAATTTGATCTTAGTGAAATTTATGATGAAAATGCTTCATGTTATACCTTGACATGCAACGATGCATTGTTTCTACTTGAAGATCTTGCTTCTTCTTTAGTTGCTCCTGTTGCTAACCTTTTGTAGGAGTATCATGATAATTTTCCGCCTGAGTCACCTACAGGGACTGTCACCCATTCGAGAGATTGAGCACCAGATTGACTTGATTCTCGGAGCGAATGTGAATTGGCACACGCCCTCAACACAATGGGGCCACATCGGAGAAGAAGATGAGCTTGAGTCGAGTACGACTCCGATTCAAGAGGGAGAGGATGATGAGGACATCCCTTCATTGGATACACACAACGCTCCTCCACCTACTATAACTCGTGCACAACAATTGAATTTAGAGATGAGCTCGTTCCGAAACACATGTCTTACTTCCTTTGAGAATAGATAGCTACCTAATGCTTTTATTATGATTTAGAACATTTGAGAGGATCAAAGGAAACGTGGAGAAGGATTTGGAATGCTCAACACCAGCAACACACATTTGACCTCGGAGGAGAGTCAATCTAACTCAGGGTTCCAGGAGCAGACCGCACTAAAATAGACATCCAAGTCGCATACATACGGGATCTATTTTGGACGTTCTAGATATAGTTGGAAAGCTAAGAATATAACTTTCCAACGGCACTGGTCTCATCTTCAAATTCGACCAGAATCAGCAAGAATCGTTAAAATAAGATGACGTCCAGAAATTGCCCCGAATGCTGCGACACTATCTTTTGGCCTTTGGACCATGTATCTTTCTAAGGTCCATTAGTGTTAGATTTTGCCCCTAAGATCATTCTAAACTCTATATAAACAATAGGCACCGTCACTAAGGTTAGGTTTTGATTAGTTTTCATTGCTATAAACAGTTTCATCGTTTGATGGTTTGTTGGTTTTTTAACTTTGTGATTTAATTCAGATTATACAATTGAGTTGCGTTCTTCTTTGTTCTTGCTTATGTTCTTCGATTCACAGGCTGGGATTAGCCTTTTTGGCGAGGTCAATTGTGTGTGCACAGTTGATAACCGGAGGAGAAGTGGTGCTGCGATTGCGGGGGTTCGAATTGTGTTGAATTAAGGCCAGATCGATTGTGTGTCGTATCTCCATCAAATCGAGAGTTACCACGACCTGACGGAAGATAGAAACCCACGTACACATCACATTGTCTCTGATGACACTGGCGGTGACTCTGTCAAAACTGACTCAGCAGTGGTAGCCTCGAAGGAAAAAACTCTTGGGGCAAGCGAAGAACCACTAACTGCTGTCCCTATCTCCAATGCCGGCACTGAAACTTTAGACTCAGCTGAAACAAACAGTGGCAACATAGAGAATGAGAAAACTAGAGAGAACTGAGAAGAAGTAACTGGCATATTGACTCCTCTAATAGTCGCTGATATGCTGGCTACTCCAAAAGGTACAAAAAGTGATAACGGAGCTGAGAGCAAGGTGCTAAAGCTGGGCTACTGCTGCTGTTGTAACTGAGCTGTAAATACTGGCACCGATGAGTACTGTGGTTGAGGAGCTATAGGTTGTAGCTGCGAGGGCAAGGGACTTGGTAGCGTAGTGGTTAAAAACGCATTCAAAGTTGACATATCGATCCCCTGAAGATAAGATGCCATAGCTCCAAATCCGATAGACATATAAGATATGGCCGCTATCATCTCCAACTGAGTGTGCTACAACCTCTCATGAAACTCCTTGTCCTGTCGTCTCGTCTCCTCTGCAAGCTCTCTCTTTATCTTGAGCCTCTCCTCAATCTAGAGGTGCTTTCTGTTATAAACAGTTTTGTCGTTTGACGGTTTGTTGGTTTTCCAACTTCGTGATTTAATTCAGATTTTATAATTGAGTTGCGTTCTTCCTTGTTCTTGCTTGTGTTCTTCGATTCTCAGGTTGAGATTAGCGTTCTTGGCGAAGTTAATTGTGTGTGCACAGTTGATAACCAGAGGAGATGTGGTGCTGCGATTGCGGGGGTTCGAATCGTGTTGAATTGAGGCCGAATCGATTATGTGTCGCATCTCTATCAAATCGAGAGTTACCACGACCTGACGGAAGATCGAAAACCACGAACACATCACACTGCCTCTGATGACACTGGTAGTAGCTCTGTCAAAACTGACTCAGCAGTGGTAGCCTCGAAGGAAAGAACTCTCGGGGCAAGCGGAGAACTAACAACTGCTGTCTCTGTCACTAATGCTGGCACTGAAACTCTGGGCTCAGCTAAAACAAGCAGTGGTGACATAGAGAATGAGGAAACTAGAGAGAACTGAGAAGAAGTAACTGGCATACTGACATCTCTGATAGTCGCTGCTATGCTGGCTACTCCAAAAGGTACAAAAGATAATAACGGAGCTGAGAGCAAGGTGCTAAAGCTGGGCTACTGCTGCTGTTGTAACTGAGCTGTAAATAGTTGCACCGATGAGTACTGTGGCTGAGGAGCTATAGGTTATAGCTGCGAGGGCAAGGGACTCGGTAGCGTAGTGGTCGGAAACATTTTCAAAAGTGATATATTGATCCCCTGAAGATAAGATGCTATAGCTCCAAATCTGACAGACATATAAGATATGGCCGCTATCATCTCCAACTGAGTGCGCTGCAAACTCTGATGTCGTCTCCTCTCCTCTGCAAGCTCTCTCTTCATCCTGAGCCTCTCCTCAATCTGTAAACGCTCGAGTCATATCCTCTTCTCAAACTCGGCCCTCTCTCGTCTGATCCTCACATCCTGTTACTGCCTGTATCTCCTATGCTCGGCCTACTCTGCCTAAATAGCATCCAATCGGGCAGCAAGATCAGGGTCAAGTGTGGCACGAGAGGTAGGAGTCTCAGCCTGATCTGGAGTCTCAGTGCTCTCAACCTCTGGCTGTGCTCCTCTAGAGCCTCAGTCTCAACCTCTAGCTCATCGGGGGTTGTGGTCTCCTCTCCTTCAGAGGTGCTATGAGAAGCCTCAATCATCATACGTAAAGAAAGAAATCCTTCGATAGCGAGAACATTCAGATTTAGTAGTTGAGTAAGTATAGATTCACTCCGATTACCAAATGGGTGACTTTACACTTAGGGAGCAGCAGGCCTTGTGTTTGTGGTGAAGGTACTGGAATCTTTTCAATATGAAAATAGGTGGTATCCAAAAGGACAAAAACTGCAACTAGGGATCTGGTGGACTACTGTCATGAGTCACAAGGCATTGGTAGACTGACTCACTCAGATGTTTGGCTATTTCACCTAAGAAGTATGTCTGGATGGATGACTTCACAGTCAAAGATGGTAATTCCATACCTCATCTAATTCACCAACGTGACCAACCACAATGTATCAAATCTCCGCAATGAAAAGCTGGTTTTTTGAATAGCAGGAGGACTTCCGGTTGTGGTTATGCAAGTCCCACGCACGGATCAAATCCAAGAAAGAAAGAATTGAAGCATGCTGCACATGCACTCGTGAGACTGTTAAACCTACTGAATTGATGGAACAAGAGCAATTCGAACTTGATTTTGGACTCATGGGCTCTTATCTTAAAAATAGAATTTCGATGCCCTGGGCTGTGAATCGTTCAGGTAGGCATCTCGGGACCAAAAATTTGAATCAAGGGCATGACCGAAACCATGATTAATGCTTCACCCTCGGGGCTCTTAGAAAACTTCCTTTTCTTTGAGAAGTAGAACAAAGTACATTTAGGAGACCTAGTTAGTGACCGGGCAGGACAGGTCAGCAGGTCTTTCATGAACAGAGGAGCCAACAAAGAAAGATAAGCATCTCAGTAGTAGCCAGATGCTAATGAATTGAATAAAGTTGTTTGCCTACCCGCCGTTAGAGTTCTCGCAGATGCTATTGATGGTCTTGTTGGCCTATCCGATGCGGATCTCCTCAACGTAGAAGCTAAACCAGTAGCCGGTGTGACAGAGAGTAATATTAGGGATAGGGCTAATGCTTTCCCCTTGCACCCCTTGCAGAAAAAGTAGGAAAATGGACTTAAATTGTTGGATTAGTGGATTTGCAGTATCTCAACAATCAGAACTGCGAATATTCCATCATCCAAACTCAGCTTCCTCAGATCCTAACCCATTGGTCATTATCGAGCCTCGTGACTCCGGCTGTGTTGATATCTTCGTATTACCTGTTCTCAATCTATCTATCTGGTTATTGCTTGATGTGTTGGTTGGTATTTCACTATTTGAGTAGAAGTGATTTCTTCCTCATTAGCTCCATTTTTCTTATCATTTGCATCTTGTGATGAATGAAGTGAACTTGAGCTCTCTAGTGCTTCTATTTTCTCTTCGAAAGCATTTACTAGTATTCGATGAGATTCTGAAAGACCAGAAAGACAAGTGATATGAACTGGTTTTGTATCCACCCACTTTCCTTCGTTATCTTCAACTCTTTCTCTTTTGGTAGAGGGAATGCTGAAGTAATCTTATCAATTGAAAGTATGTTTCAGGCAGTTGTCACCACCCAATGTGTATTCGACAATTAACAACTAACTAAATGCGAGAGTGCGCTAGGGGGCGGGCATCCCCCTTATCTTAAGGATCCACAAGTTTTCGGGCGTCCGGCGATCTGGTAAGAGCATTTTGTTGGGCTCGTAGGGACAATAGTCGAGCACACATCCCCCGAGAAACAGGGTGAATGTGTTAATCGAACTCTTGAACAGCTGAAACAAATGACCAATAACAAACCTGTATATATCAGGCTTGAGGCGCTACTTCTGACCAGAATTCCCACAAGTTAAGGGTGGGATGGTTGATCACCTAACCAATTCCAAACTATGCGACAAAGGATCGATCGAGACAAAGGCTCTTGGCTTGGAAGAACTTAATACTTCTTGGGGTGGCACCCAAGAAGAAAAAGCCTTATTGATTGTGCGTTGCCGTTTCCCTAATATTTGCTCGACCAGATGAGCAGCCCAGGAGACGACGGCCTTAACCATACTTGGATATTACAGTCTCGGGTATTAGGATGGCGAAGGCAACTAACGAATCGATATAATTCCAAGTAGTTAAGTGTGGACTTAAGCTGGTTAATAAGGTCCACATTCCAGAGCCGATGAATCTCTCTGAGTATCACATAGGTTGAGCTGCCACAAGGTGATCCACGTAGGGAATACCCATTATTCCTGTTCTGGAATCCACTTAGGATGGCTCGAGTTTAATAAATCTGTACGACAATTGCAGAGTCATAGGTTTAACGTCAAGTTGCAAGTTAGCCAATAGTTTAGGCGTGTTTTGGAAGCGAGATTTTATTATCCCGCGATCGAATAGCGAGGGGATGGAAGGCAAATGTGGGAATGAAAAGACCAGCTCTTTGATCAAATCTAAGCAAGATACCTTCATTTAATCCATTGAGGGACTTGCGATGGTTTACTAAAGGAGTAACAAAGGAAGGCAACAAGAATGCGGTCACTTGTTGTCAGTTCATAGGATTGACTCTATTTGGGTACGTAATAGACGGAAGCCCATGTAGCCTATTCTGACAGCAGCTCCTAGTACTACCGGGAGGGTACTTGGCCGGGTCAGAAATGACTCTGAACGGTGCGAGTTCCAGCACCGTGGCAAGGGAGCAGGCATCTGAAACGACGATGGCTCCATACCGGTAAACAAATAGGGTATGAGAATGGATCAATTGTTTCTACCTTAGCTTGGGACAAAAACCCTAAGTCTAAAGTTGTAAGTGTTTCTTTCTTTACGGAAATGCACTTAGTACCTGAATTAAGGAACAGAAACGAAAGGATTGAAACCCAGGAAAAGGGAGATGTCAATTCAATGTTGAACGATACAAAAAAAATCGTTCAAAATTTTTACGGCATAGAGGGGGGCAATACCCCCCCCCCCATGAGGATCGATGAATAATCATCTTCTCCTCATTCCCCCCCCCCCTCCTGGGGTCTTTACTCCTTTCTTTCCTGTCTTCAACAGAGAAGAGAAGAAAAGAACTTATATCCCAGTTTCGTTAGGCATTTACGGATTCCTTTCGGCCGGGAGATCTAACTTCCCTCTGAAGATTCTTCAAATTCAGGTAAAAACTTTTGAAAAATTTTCATACCTTACCGGGAGCTGAATCAGAGAAAGGACGGCCCTCGCTTATCAAAAGCGGGTAGTTCCCTTGCCTCGCTAGAGCTCGGGTCTTACCATCCCTCGAGTCCGATCTCAGAATCGCGCTTAGGCCAAGACATAGAGGGCTACTTCTCTATTATTGGAATTCCTCCCTTTGGTCGGATAGTATCTATTCATAAAGGGAGCGGAGCCAAAGGAGGATATGCTTGTTATGATCAGATGTAGCATCCACTATAGGGGCGGGCTGGATTATCTTTCTTTTCTTTTTGATTGCTTTACTTATAACACTCGAAGAACCCTAGAGTCAGACGGCTAGGCTGGACTGAAGACAGCTGTGATCTCTGGCAACTTAGCGTACTCTGCCTCAGTCATCACTCCAGCTCTTCTCAGCAACAGACAAATATGTGAGGTAAAAGGTAACTAACGAGCACCAATCCTTTCATAGATGACATCCTCCATCTGTGCTAGCAGCAGATCAGTCAAATCAAAAGTCTCATGTCTTAACAAAAAGCAAAGGAGACACTGATGTAGAATGATCACAGGCACTTTGTAGCCAGCTCTAGGGCCTATCAACCTGCCCAACAACTCTCTCAATACACGTGCCTCGTGTGTTAGTCTCCGTGGGTGCCTATAGTAGTGCTCCCTGTGCGGTGGTGGGTGTCACACCCCAACTTGTAAAACACTGAAAATGTGCAGCACCTGCATGTTGAGGGCAAAGTTCAATCCCTAGAGCAATCCCAATTCAAATCTGAATTCAACTAAATTAAGAAAATAAATGCCAAACAAAACCATTCCATAAACTCACCTTTTTATAAAATAAGTGTGCAAATGAGAAAATACAATAATTAACTAGGCTATATAATAGAATTTTGGAGAATTTATCATAATTTTTACAACTCACCTAATGCAGAAGTCAATGTTTTGTATAATTTATAATTCAAAATCCGTGCAGATTCAGAACTTGGTGCAAAAACAAAAGTTGTTCAAAACATCATGTCCCATCGTCACAAAAAGTTTCATAATTTTTCAAGGCCGGGAAGGATGGTTTCTAGAGGAAAAACAGTGCACAGTTTCAAACTCCTAGAATTTCGAAATTCCTGCCAGTCCCACCTGTCAGTCCCTGTTCTTTCACCTCTTTCTCCCCATTGGACAGCTTGGGCGGCAGCCCCTGAGCCTGGACGCCAAAACCAGGCGTGCAGCTCTCAGTCCTTCCCATTTTCCTCCCAGGCCAGAGCTTTTCTCCCCCTTTCCATCCCCTCACAGCCACCACCACCATTTCCACCCTTGGAGCTCCCTGGAGCTGCTGGTATGCTGCTCTCCTTGCAAAACCACTGCAGTAATCTTCTCCACTAGCACTTCTAGGTGTTTCATGTCTTATTTTCGTCCTCTCTCTCTTGGTTGGACAGAGATTGAGGCCTCTCCATTCTTTCCGTGAAGGAAAGAAGGAGCAGCAGGAAGCAAGCAGCAGAGCTGCAGCAGGGTGGGTAGGCAGCCTCTGGAATCATTCTGGTCTTCTTCCTTAGGCCAGCAGCTACGAATTTCCAGCTAGACGTCACCCTCTTGCCGTCTGCTAGTCTTTGTTCTTTGACGGTGTGCTATTTGTTCTTTGTTCAGCCGGGTTCCTTGCTGCCGATCTGAGCTGCCGGGTTGAGCTCAACACTGCTGTGGTGAGGCTGCATGACACTTATCCTCTCTCTGTGTTCATTTTTATTTTAACCATCTTTCGATCTGTTGCTGTGTTGCCATCCTATCCCAAAATTTGAAACCCATTGCCCTGCCTGAGAGAGGGCAGCAAGGAAGCTTGCTAGTTCAGCGGTGGCATGTTAATACTAACTCATTTCATTTCTTTCTCGAGTCATATAAAGATTAAATGACCCAGAAATTATGAAATAAATTCTGTTGAGTTCTAATAACCTGGTTACATAATGGAATTGTTGCATGTCAATATGTTATAATGCTTCTAATAGGCCCACTGTAGAGTAGTCTAAAGAGTTGTAATTACCTCCTTTAGCGGATTTGAATCATGATAAAATCAATGCACCTTTTCTCATGTCAATGCTAGTTCTGTTAGTTCACTCGCATTGGGTTCTTTTGCTGTTGTAAAAGTCAACTCGTCCTAAAATTGATAAATGAAATAAATTCTCTGTTAATAAGCATGCATTGTGTTTTTACCTCTTGTGTCCCTTTTTTTTCCTTTTTTTTATGTTTTCACCATGGTAAATGTATGCATCTTTAAATTGTGAAACTTGTGCTAACAATCCTAATTGAGTACATCTAGCTGGCATGCAAAGTTTTACTCTCATATAAGATGTTTATGTATTCCTTCAATTTAATCACTCCACTATTTAAGCCACTCGTGAAATTAATTATTAAGTAATTCAAAGTCAACTTCGTGATTCTAGACCTGTTCAAAGTATCATGTTTTGATGATACCCATCCACTAAATAATCCCCTATCTATAATATATCCACAAATATCTGTTGAGAGAACAATTTCAGAATTTATTCCATTCGCTTTGTTCCTGGACAGAGCAGCAGTAAATCTATAATAACTTGAGCTATACAACTCCAAACCACACCTTTTGAATTGCAACATGTTCATAACTTTAGTATCTAAGCCCCTGCAAAGTTTTATTGCATTTGCATTATGCATTGCATCATGGCATACATTTTCATACCAGTGTATTTTATTTTTCCTTTGTTTAGTGAACGACGCTCAGGAGAGTGACGGGGTTGCTATGGAAGCTGAAGTTTTTGAGCTTGGGTTTGTGGAAGAGACTCCTCCTCCTGAAGGCAAGCATCATGCATATTGACCTCTGTTTTTACTTATCGGCGAAATGAACTATTGTGTTATTGTTGCATTGTCGGGCAATAGGATAAGTATGGTTAAGTTGGTTCATATCGTTTATCCACTCCTTGTTGTATCTTAGGTCTTTGGACAGGGTGGGAGCTTTTTCTTTTGCGATGTGTTTTGCTTAGCCATGCTTAGACCGGTAGAAGTTGATTCGGTGAAGGGTCACCACCGTTTTCGCGAGAATAGGAACCTCTTGTCTTGAGGTAATGTTGTGGATGCTTAAAACCTAAAAAGTTAAATTGTGGACCGAAAGGGGGATAGATGTGTAGCCCCATTTGGTCGATTAAGGACCGGCCGTTGTTAGTTGTTGGCCTAAGCACTTTTCGTTCATACCACATGTCGAATATAATGGTAAGACAAGCCGAATATCTCATTTGCATACCGGCGTTTGGGCGATGACGGCATGTCTTGATTGACACGCACGAGTGACCATTGGGCTCCCACGAGACATGGGACCGGTCCTCCCTGGCATATTGATTGTCCAACCGTTCAAGAATGGATGAGAGAAAGGTTGACATGAGTACCCTCTTGTGTAACTTTAGGGGGTTGCATGAGCCGGATGGTCCTCAAGTCGTGTGGGTACAGTTGAACCCCTCTTTCAGGGTGTATAATCAATTCGAATTGCCGTGATCTCGGTCATGATCAAGCTTAGTGCTTATCAATTTTCATCGTAGTTAATAATTTCATCTATGTAATCACTTGTGGGAAAATTTGTGAGTTATATTGGAGGAGATGTATTGATGGATGCATCTCTTGTTGCTGTTTTCACTTTAGGGGTAGAATGGTTGGTATATTAGTGTGTTGTTGCCCATGTGTCCTTTACTTTATGCTTATGCTTATAATATATGTATTTACTACTGCCTTTTCGCAATAAATTTTGAGTATCCTTTGCATGATTTTCCTTGCTACTGCCTAACTCATGATCCTTGGAGTCGAGATGTTTATCCCACGAGTAAGTCTTGCTAAGTACCTTTGTACTCACGTTTGCTTTTGAAGTTTTGCAGGTGAGAATGACTTGGTCTTTGGCTACTTCTTCCCCGCCGATGCCGGCGAAGGGGATGAGTAGTTGCTGTCCGGTCATGGCTCGTGTTGGTGATGTTCGTGGGCTGAGCATTATCAACTCTTTTGCTTGGTTTCAAAATGTGTTCTGCTGTGTACTTGTTGTTACCCTTGCTAGAACCTGAACTAAAGCTAGCCCTTTGTTTAATTATGTTTGTAGAAAGTTTGAGAGTTAATTGCAACCTTGCAGCTCTCATTCTTAAACATTTCAAATATATCCCGTTAAACTCTTGGTCTGTAATCTGAAGTTTATAACTCTTATAATCTGTTCTGAGTATGTGTGACCCCTATGTGATGTATGCAGTGTTGTTTACCGATGTGCTTATGTCTTAGGCATTGTTTGGGAAGCATATCGGGGGACTACCGAAGTTGATTTCTCGTTAGTTAGAATTTAGGCTTGCACTCTGTTTATGGATAGCGAGCTAATTTGACTAATTGGAACTCAACTTGGACGGTTCCTTACGGTGGGTACGCAATACACAGTCTCTCGTCACTTGGCTCCATCCCTACAAAAGGTCTGTAGGGTGGCAAGAAGTCTGGATGGGTCAGTGCGTGGATCTATGTCTCTGAAGATAAAAACTCTAAAGCAGCAATGACATCGGATAGCTCAAACCGGTGTGGCTCCCCTCTATATAAGAACCATAGCTGAGAGCGGTCAGGGGAGATCTATAAGGAGGCGTAGAACTGCAGTACTACCTCCTCACTAAAGGTCAGGGGCTGGGTCACAAGCTCAGTCATCCCAGGCAAATTGGCAATATGCTTCTCTAGATCTATCCCAGCTCCCCTGTAGTTAGCTTCATGACATTTGAAGTGCCTTAAAAGGTATGAATTGATTTTAGTGATTGAATAAACACCATATGTAATGATTGTGAATGTAGGTACCACCCCACTAATTCTACATCAACATGGTGGGCTTTCTCGATGGATGACAAGGACGATGCCTAGAAGAGGAGTTTTCGAGCCTCGAAGGACCAAGGCTAAAGACCAGCTAGAGAGTCAATAGGAACGCCGATACTATTAAGGGGGTAAGGTCATTTGTCTCTTGTCATATAAGTGTTAGAGAGTGTGAATACTGCTTAGATCCTCATAAAGCATTAAAGATGGCAGAGGAAGCGAAATCGAAGACCGAAGATCAAAGTTCACTCAAAGAAGCAGACATCAGACAGTCCGGTGAGGTCACCGAATAGTCCGATGAGCCAGGATTTCGGAGTCCAGAGAGGTGCTCTCTGGAGTTGCTGCAGAGAAGACACTGGACAGTCCGGTCTAGCAGTCATCAGACAGTCTGGTGAGGTCGAAGCCGAAGTCCAAAGAAGATGTCTCTGGGAGTCCAAAAGTGAAAGTCACCGAACAGTCCGGTGAAGGTATGCACCGGACAGACCGGTGTCCTATGTAATAAATTCCAGAGAGGGTGTTTCCCTGGTCCAGGAGGAGGAAGGGTCACCGGACAGTCCGGTGATTGCATAAGCAGTCAGCTTTTCGACATCACGTCCCAACAGCTGTTTCTAGGCTTGGAGCGTATTTAAACCGTGGAGTGGGACGTTTTTTCGTGTGCCTGAGGTCTAAATTGCTGGAGCAAACTTATCTTGCTGGAGCAAACTTATCTTTGGTGCTAGTAGTAAAAAAACAATCTCTCTGGAATCCATTTCATGTGACACTGACTGTCCAATGCATATCTTCATCGGACTGTCCGGTGACCTTCTCTTTTGAACTCCCAGAGACACCTCTTCTGATTTCAGCTCTGGCTCACCAAACTGTCCGGTAATTGCACCACTGGACTGTCTGGTAATTTTTTTCACCTCGACTCTAGAGAGCATCTCTCTCTGGACTACGCTCATACAGGCTCACTAAACTGTCCGGTGACCTTATCGAACTATCTAATAACTGTTTCTTCAACAGAACTTGAGCTTTAGTCTTCGACTTCGCTTCTTCTGTCATCTTTAAAGTTTTCTGAGGTAACTAAAAGCATTTATACCTTCTAACACATGTATGACATGAGAAGAATGATTTGACCCCACTTAATAGTATCGGCGGTTCTATAGACTCTCTAACTGGTACTTATACTTGGTCCTTCGGCGCTCGAAACTCCTTGGGAACATTCTTTGTCATCCATCGAAGAAACCCACCTTGTTGTAGAGATTTGCGGAGTGAAACATACAATAACAACCGTTACCTATGTTATTCATTCAATCACCAAAATCAAATCATACATTTTTAGAGGAACATATTAATTATGAATCCTTATTGTTTCACACATTTTTTTTAAGTATTCATTACAATATTAAATTTAAAGTTAATAAAAAGAAAATAATTATGTCACGTACATATATAGATCTATAAGAGCATTCGCAGTGTGTGATGCTGAGCTCGACATTAGACATGGGCCACACCATGAGTGGGCAGCAGGTGTTTACAATCCCACAATGTTACTACCATCGGTCAGAAGAATAAGTGGGGTTCATGTAATAAAAAAAAGAGATGGAAGCCAACGGGAGAGATTTGTCCCGTCAGATCCTCAATTCCTTTCTCTCCTCTCGCTCGCGTTCTTCATCGCTAACCACCAATCCTCTAAAATCCTGTCAAACCCTTTCCAATTTAGGGATGTGAACCTTTTCAATTATAAAATAAATTTTTTTTAATTATTTAGAGGATTTTATCTATTTAATTGTTTTCTTGAATTTTTTATGTATTGAAAATTTCCTTGAAAATAAAGGTTTAAAGGGTTTTTTAATAATTAACTTGCCTTAATAAAATGATTTTTATTTATTTTATTAAAAAACAGGTTTATTTGATAAAAAAATGAAGAGGTGTTTTCCCTAAATTTGATTTTTTAAAATGTCTTTAAAACATGATATTGTGAACTTTGATTTTAATTGAAAACTTTCAAATGAAGCAAAATGAATTTATCTCAAATTATTTTCTATTTTGGAAATAATCTAGAGAAATGATTTTTGATATTTAGAAGCAAGTTTTAATTTATTTAAAAAAGAATGCTTTCTCATAATTTTAATTTCTGAAAAGATATCTTGAAAATATTATT
Organism: Zoysia matrella; assembly: GCA_001602295.1. Classification (NCBI taxonomy): domain Eukaryota; kingdom Viridiplantae; phylum Streptophyta; class Magnoliopsida; order Poales; family Poaceae; genus Zoysia; species Zoysia matrella. Next base: position 324,699 of record BCLG01000103.1, read on the forward strand.
TTATTGTGAAATTTGGTTTTTGAAAGGGTTTCAAATAAAGCATGAAATGAATTTATTTCAAAATCTTTCAAATGATTTTTATGTTGTTTTATAAATAATAGGATAAAATAAATTATAAACAAAAATAAAATGAAATAGAAAATAAATCATATCATAGAAAAAGAAATAAAACAAATAAGAAAGTAGAAAAAAGAAGGAAAAAAAAGAAAGAAAAAAAGAAGAAAAGAGAAAACTTCCCTTGGTCTTCTCTCCCTTTCTCCCTCCCCTACCAGCGGCCCATCTCCAGCCCAACATGGCCGAGGCCCAGCCGCCCTCAGCTCTCCCTCTCACTGACGCGTCGACCCCACCCTATCACCCCTAACCTCTCGCCGCATCTCTTGGAGGTCCAACTGTCGTCGCTCTGGTCTCCTCAACCGAGCCCGTTTCCACGGAATTGCAACCCTATACTATACACGCCCCCAACCTCTCCCCTGACTCGTGCCTGCTCCTATAAATCACCCCCAAAAATCGAGCTTTCTCTCGAAACCCTAGCCGCCATGCCATGCCGCCCAATCAAGCCGCTGCGGCCGCCTCTAATCCCGTGCCGAGCATCTCTGATCCGTGCCACCCTCTCCACAGCTGCTCCCGTCGAGAACCGTCCACTGTAGTTATTGCCCGACGCCACCGACGTGCAGCCACCACGCCTCACCGTCGAGCCGCTACCTCCAGCAATCGCCGAGCTCGCTGGACCCCCTCGATGAGCTTGGCTCCATCTCCTCGTCATTGTGTGCATTTCCTGTTGAGCATCGGCCACCGGAGCGCCGATTCCGGCCAACTCCGACGAGGTCCGGTCATGGCACCGCCCTGCCCGCCGCCTGCTAGGCGCAATCTGTCCCAGCCGTCGGATCTACAGTGGAGGGCTGAGATTAGATAGCGCCCCCATTAGATCTTATTTAGTCTTAGCCGTTAGATCCAGATCCGATGACCACGATAATGCCACGTCTACAATTTAATCAAATCCGTCCGTCTAGATGTCAAAGGTTCAGATTAATTCATTGTTTCCAAATAAAAATAAATCAAAGCCTTATTGCGTCAGCATGATGTCATGCTGACGTCATCACATCTGATTAATTAATATTAATTAGAAATTTGGGATAACTAAGTTGGGATTAATCTGTTATATTTTAATAGTAAATAAAATAGTAAAATAATTAATGATATTATTAATCAGAAAAATAGCTAGAGTAATTATTTAATTATTAATTATATTAATTTTACAAAAAAGCTCATGAGCTTTTAATTAATTACAACAACATCTATGCCTATTGGCAAATTTACATTTTTGTCCCTAAGCTTTTCTATAGTTAATTTTTAGTCCTTAATTTGATTTTGGAAATTTCAATTTAGACCTCAAAACTTAATTTTAATTAAAGATTAGGGCCATAAATAGTAATAGTAATGATAATAACTGTAATTATTATATATTTTCTTTAATAATGGTCACAATGATTCTAATAATTATTAATAATTATAAAATATAATAATAATAATAATAGTAATACTAATAATAATAATTCTAAGAATGTATTGTAATTGGAATAACAATAGTAATAACATATATGTATAATATATATAATAATGTGGTCTGATGATAATACTATTATTAATA
>BCLG01000104.1:5746-24133 GCA_001602295.1 Zoysia matrella
CCGGGAAAACGAGGCAGACGGCGACGCGCGGCGCGGAGGACGGTTGTCAGAAAAATAGAACTTGCGGTGGAAGAAAGAAAATGGGGAGAAATGAGATGGGGATTTGGGGCTAGGGTTGAGAGGGGGTATTTATAGGAGGGAATTAGAATGAGGGGTTAGGGATTAATCTGGGATTAATAAATAATCGCGAAATAATTAAAAAGGCCGGAGAGATTTAATTAGAGAAGAGATATTTAGAGACCCGAAAATTAATTAGGGAATTTTCGAGAAATAATTTTAGCCAAACGTAAAAAAAATACGCGGACTAAATTATTTCGGCACCATATTAATTTGGACGAACAGATTTTGGATTTGGACGAAACGAAATTCGGTATGAAAGAATTTTGAACAGAACGAAATATTGGAACAGACAATTTAATTGGAACGAAAATTGGGGAAATTGCCACTTTATTAATTCGAGAAATTCGGGATGTTACACCCATCCCCCGAGCAACGATTCTAACAGCTGACCTTTCAATATTCTTTATCTAGTTTAGGGCTCATCATCTTCTTTTATGATATAAGATTCCTTTGTTACTTTGAATACTATGATCTGACACCTTTCTTGTCATGAAATTGTAATCACTGTTTGCATGCTTGGCTAATTGTCATCTACTGGGTATTATGGATTATGGGAAAAGGTGCCTAAAATTTTACTATCTTGCTAATGAAATGCTACACAGGCGCAAGAGATTGCTTTGAGGTCAATGCCTGACATTGTTGTTGCTACTCCTGGGCGTATAATTGACCATATACGCAATTCTAAATCTGTTGGTGTCGAAGATTTAGCTGTTGTGATCCTTGATGAGGCTGATCGTTTGCTGGAACTTGGTTTCAGTGCTGATATTCAAGAATTGGTAACCACCAGACTCCTGTTAAGTTCTTGTTATGTTTCACTTCATGGTAACATCCAGCACTGTATGATACTGTTGTTAGATGCTGAGCCCAAACTTCTTTGGATTTGAAGAACAGCGATGGTCCGAACTTTGTTTGTCTCTAAAGCAACTTTTTAATTATTGATATAGATTCGCATGTGCCCTAAACGAAGGCAGACAATGCTTTTCTCTGCTACGATGACAGAAGAAATCAATGATCTTATAAAGCTTTCACTAAACAAGCCAGTACGTCTTGAAGCTGATCCTTCTCTGAAGCGGCCTGCAACGTTGACTGAAGAGTATGCTCATTCTGTTCTTATCATCAGCCCTTTTTTATTTTTACAGTAGCGGAAATATGATTATCATCTTTCTTATGGTGGTCTTTGTTATAACTGTAGAAATTGTATGTAGTATCATTGTCCTCTGAATTTTTGCAGGGTTATTAGAATACGACGATCACGTGAAGCAAATCAAGAAGCTGTTCTTCTTGCACTCTGTTTGAAGACTTTCAAGAAGAACGTAATCATTTTTAGGTTTGTAATCAAGATAACTTTCAACTTTATACATTTTTTCGCCATTCGAGGGGCTTCTTTCTGGGTTATACAGTGGAATTGTTTCCTGTAATGCTAACCTGGAATAGGGTAAACATGAACTGGCACCAAGTGTAGTGGTTGAAAAGATGATCTGGCCATACCATGTATTGATTCACGTAATATTCTAATAGTTAATCAAGAAGTTGTGCTCAATTTTTGCAGACGTGCATGCAATTGCTGTTGCTTTCCTTTGCTGAAGATTTTACAACATTTTGTGTCGGTCAATTTGGTCATGCATTTTGTGGTTAAATTGTTATGATGCTTATATTTCTTGTCTTCTTGCAGTGGAACAAAGCAATGTGCACACAGACTAAAAATAATATTTGGTCTCTCTGGCATGAAAGCTGCTGAACTTCATGGCAACCTTACACAGGCCCAGAGGCTTGAGGTGATATAAATCATGGGTGTCTCTTCCTTTTCTCCTTGTATATTATGTTGATAGCTGTGCTATGAAATTCCATTATTCCTGAATGCTCACCAATAGTTTTGTCTGTGGTTAAAAAAAAACTTTTAATTTGAACCATCACTATTGCAGTGCTCCAGCTTTTTAAATTTTGTATAAAACTTCTGATGCTAAACAGCACCTATTGCTTGTTGAGAGCATAAGCTTGTGTCCATAATTTGTTGTTGGGCAATCTTTTGCTGGCTCGTGTACCACTTGATTAGCATCTGCAGTTAACTGGATTCCCACACCTCATTGATTTGTACAAGGTCCTGAGTGCAAAAGGTTGAGTTCTGTTTCTTCAACGAACAATTGCATATTGCTGTCTTGTTTCAACCAAACATCCTTAAAATACAGCATTAATGATTGTAAACAGGTTGGAAAAATGATCTACAGTTGGCTGGATTCGGAATATTTAGTTTGATGTTACATATAATAATTCATATGCACCCAAATTGTTTTGTGATTTGTTGCTATTCAAATTGCATTCTGTAAGTCTGAACATTTTTCTGCAGTGAAGTAATGTTTTGTAGCTTCACCAGTTTGATTAATTTTATTGTTCCATAGGCTTTGGAAGTTTTCAAAAAGCAAGAAGTAGACTTTCTGATTGCAACTGATGTTGCCGCTCGTGTAAGTGACATTGTGTGTCAGATATTTCTTTCCAAGATTTCTAATATTAGTCTCACGTTGTCATTTGTTTTACTTGTAGGGAATTGATATTGTTGGTGTTCAGACTGTAATAAATTTTTCTTGTCCACGTGATGTCAAAAAGTAAGGACATAATATGTGAAGATTGTTTTACCATCAAACTAATTCTATTATGCTACCATTCTTTTAGCTTAAAGCTTCACAACATACAATAGTATCAATGATGTTAGAATTTCTCATTATTGTTTACTGAATTCTTGTTTGCTTGTAGCTCCTTAATTCATTCGTTGACAACACTCTTTTATTGTTGTTATTATAACTCATTGCTGATGCTTCTCTATGTTATGAGTTGTGAATACAAATCTTTGAACCAATTAGTAGAATATCTGTTCAACTCAGTTATTAGTGTGTGAAATAAAACTCTTCTTAATTGTTTCAGAATTTTTTATTATGATGACAGATGTTGTTATATATATTACGTAATGCTAGTTGTGATTAGCAAGAGATATTTGGTGATTCATTTTAATCTGGGCCTTACAATCGTGAAAAAAAACACATTCATTCGGCTCAATTCATTTATTGCAGCTATCTTCATCGTGTCGGCCGCACAGCACGAGCAGGTAGAGAAGGATATGCGGCGACATTTGTTACAGATGATGATAGATCCCTCCTAAAAGCAATCGTAAATATTTCTCCCTGTACTGTACATTCTGTTTTACATCATGCTGATAATCTAAGAACAGAAAATTGTTGTAAGTTATTATCGTAACTGTGTTTTTTAACTTCTATTACTCATGGTATTTTAAGTAACCATCTCATTACAACTCTTCTATTGTTGGCATGAAAACCACAGATTATACTTTTTCTTCTAATTTCCTGCATGCTGCCGTGTTTTGGTATTTCTTATTAAATTATGAATATTTTCAGGCAAAAAAAGCTGGTTCACAGCTGAAAAGTCGCATCGTTGCAGAGAAACCTGTGGCTGAATGTGCAAAATTAATTGAAGATTTGGAAGACCAAATCTCAACCATAATTAGAGAAGAAAGGTTGTAATTTCATGCTGCTTTACTGTTGACTTTTGTTAAAACTAAGTTAATATTGACATCCCTTGCATTTTAGGGAGGAAATGGCTCTGCGGAAAGCTGAAATGGAAGTTGCCAAGGTTATTCTTTGAAATCTCAAATCTTTCATCATAAATGTGTCAGTTTTTTTTTTCATAATTTAGCATATTAGAAATCAATTTAGACATCCTTAGAGCTTATTTGCTTGCCGTCCTGGTGAAACTGCCTGGTGCAGGCAGCGCTTCTAGGCGCTCAATTTCTGAAAATTATATGCATCCAAGCAGGCCCTTTATAACTATATATGTATGTAACATTATTTACAGTTGCATACTTGAATCTATCTATAGTTATGCCTTTTCTGTTAGAAAGAATAATCTATTGTTTTAACTTTGTTTGCTGTTACATATTTTGAATCTAATCAGGCAGAGAATATGATAGCTCATAGGGAAGAAATATACTCACGCCCAAAACGAACATGGTTTGCTACTGAAAGAGAAAAGATGCTTTTGGCCAAGGCTGCTAAAGTAAGTCTGTCCTAAACTTTATATCATATTATATACTTATCTGTCTTTTATGAGGTATGATGCATTTACATTGCATCTGCATTATATTTAGCATATAATTTGATGTACATGAATTATTTGCATGATAATTTGATGTCCATTGTACCTGTGGCCAAATGCTTATTCCTACATGAATAGTCCTTGCTTTTATGCTTCTTGCAGAGAGCTACTCCCTCTTTTTTTAGACTGCAGTCATTAGGACAATAATTCTAGTTAAAAAATGAAGTAAATTTGTTGTCCTAACAGCAACAATTTAAGAATGGAGGGAGTAGAATATAAGAGTTTGGTTTAGTTTATAAATGTGTACTGCTGACTATTTCTGTCTGAAAGATAAATACTCCATTCCACAATCATCTTCGTCTAAGCTAAAACGCCAAGACCAAGGTAGCAACCGTTCTCATTTAATCACTTGTTGGCCACTGCTCCCATTTATCAAGCAGTAATCACGCCAGGCTACTCGTCTACCGGCCAAAACTTGGAAAATCTGCTCGTGCGCTGGTCACACCTGGACCAAGCAAGCTGTCCATTTGCCAGCCCATGTTTTGGAAAATTCACCATGGCAGGTTCTGAGAACTTTCCGGTTTTTAGCCACGAAATTTTGGAAACAAAACGCCACAATTTTTGGTGAAATTTTCCATTTTCACGCTCGCAGGGCACCTTCCATTTTCGCGTGTATTGGGCACTTTCCAAGAAGGCCTATGTATCTTTCCCTTAGAGACCAGCTCGAACCATTTCTCCAAGCGTCTCCCATATCTCTTTCCACTCCATGGCCACCAGAGCACGGTGCAGCAAGGAGTAAGAGCGCAGCAGCTGGGAGATGAAGAGTGCATCGATAACAAGAGGCTTGTGCATGCGGGACGCAAACAGCCTTAACCAACTTAATTAGTGAGGAAAATAGTGCTGCATGCATATGTTGCGAGGAGCTCACCTGGATAACAGCAACCAATGAAGATGATTGTGGGATGAAAAAAGTATACATTTGGCTACTGAATGCAATAAAGGATAAAAGACTATCTATTTTGGAAACTCATCTGTTATCGAGGATGATGATGTGCCCTCAGATCATCTGCGCTTAACATAGTAAATCACATGTAATTTTCCCATGCTCATGACCAAATGAACTTTCCAGAAACATTTGCATTATAAAAGCATGTCTCATATTTTGCTGTATTCTTAGGAGCACAAATGACATATGTGAGCAATATTCGTACACATTACTACCATCTGCAATACCTGACTTTCCTTTTTTTGTGTAGGAAGCCCTGGACAAAGGTAAAAATAGCTCTGGAGTTATTAGTGCTAAGCAAGCTGAAGACCTTCGGCTGAAGGAGAAAAGGAGAAGAGAGCATGAGGTCTGCCTATGAAAGTGATATCTGAGTGATATGTTAATTGACATGATTTTTATTAATTGATGTCTTTTTTGCTTATTTATTACACAGAAAAGCTTACCTAGGAAGAAACGCCGAAGGTTAGAGGCACAGCGAGAGATGTTAGAGAGTGAAGATGCTGAAGATACAGAGGTATGTTGAGTTCTTTCAGCTAGTTTATTATTCTCTTCCGTTCATGAGAACTATTTCCAGTCTGTAGGAATCACCTAGACGTAACATTTGAATTGAAACTAATTACACTTAACTAGATAGAGGTCATGCCGTGAATTTTTTTTATGCTTACCTACTTAAGTAGGAAAAGCGGTGATACTTAGAGCCAGTGTTCAGCTGCTTTTCTGCAGTACTCTGTGAAGTCTACTTATTTGAATCTGAACCGATGCCTATTTTCACAAAACTAAAAAAAACTATGGTGTGTGCTTATTTTATCATAGTTTATTGTTGTGTTGGTATGCCACTTATGACATGGTTGCGAAAGAAAACTATCAATGTATCGACATATGTCTTCGTTGGCTAATTGATGAAAGTAACTATTCACTTGCCCTTGGATTTGAGTTCAAAAGAGAACTCAAGCTTTGAATGTTATAATTTGAATGATTTGAACTATATTTTTGAAATTACAATATTGAAATCTTAACTGTGAACTGATGAAAGTAATAGTGTCGTCCTTGTAGAATTAATTAGATCTGATTATTCAGTTTTGAGTGGCTGTTCTATTCATTTTTGTTTTTCTTGAGTTTTCGGTGTCCTTAGGCTCACACCGACTCCTAAGAAATGGTACCAAATTGTAGTAATACCACTTCTTCTGTGGATCCTATTCCATTGCTTCAATCTAAATCGAGAAGACCTTCACTTAATCTTAACTTAGGAGACCAACACTCGTAAGTAACTCAATCTTATTCATAACACAAGGTCGATACAACGTACACACTTTGTGGCTAGCTGCAACTCACCATGACACACCTACACACTAAGACTCAAATGACACTCATGGCTTAATGTATGAACTTATGGCTCCATGGCATGGTCACCTTGGATGAGGGGAGGGGCCCCCTATTTATACTGCTACATGACTGTTGGATTGGTGCCAAGTGACAACCATCGAAACACGCCATACAAAACATCCTAACTCTAGAAACTTCTCATCCTTAACCACTATCTATGTATTTCTTGCCATATCTAAATATCTAGATTCCACACTATTCTTCGCTATGTAGCTCTTGAATCTTCCATAGCAAATATCATATCTCTTGTAATCTTCAAATAATTTTAGAATATTCCAAGTATGCATTAATATAATTCAACAGTATTCATAAACTAAATACTTGATCACAAACTGATGCCTGAGCTATTGTTCTCTCATCTGTGTACAAATGATAGTTACTACCAGAAATAGCAATTTCAATCAGAATGCAAAGTTCTGTTCAAAACTATACTTTGGTAGGCACATTCTAAAGGTATATTCATCACTAGGAAGTGCACCTTGATTGAGGTCTTCGCTTAGATGCTTCATCAAAAACTTTTGCATTGGACTGTATTCAAAACTTATTGGAGATCTTGCTACAGGAAAATAAAGGTGGAAAGAAAGCAAAGAAAGGCCAATCTCTAGTGGATGCGGCTTATCGTAGGGCAAAGTCAATGAAGACAATCAGCAAACGGGTTCCTGGTGCAGGCAAAGGGAAGAGTGAGAAGAAGGCAAAGCAACATTCTGATAAGGTACCGTCAAGGCAGGAGGAAATGCACGAGCTGTTCCAGAATGATATGTGTGAATGGAAACAGGGACGGCCCTTGAAGAAAAATAATAATTTTACCAAGAAATCAAAGAATGCATTTAAGAGTAAATCGAGGTATGTATGTGACTGATATTTCGATAGACCAATTTGCGTTGTCAGTGTATTGATATAGAAACACATACAAAGTACAGTATTAGCCACTTGGTGACCGAGTTTATAACTTATGAGTTTTTTTTTGCAGGTACAAACGCAGAAAGTAGAAGACTCACCATCTTTTAGTGGTTGTCAACATACTCATTTTTGACAGGTCCTCATGAAATGGCAGGATCCAGATGTTGTGCCTTGCATTAGTTAGTTGTAAAACTCTCATTGTCATGTACCAACACTCAAGTCATGTTTTATCTCTGAGATTTATCCACAATCTAAAAAATCGTGGATTGTCACCTATTCTTGTTTTTCTCTTGCGTCGATTTGCCCATAACTAGGGAAAGTGAGAGAGCATTAGCCATTGGATCGAAATGCATCCCCAAGCTTCTTGGAAGATCTCTTTTCCAGGACCAAATTGTTATATATGATGGCTTCACTACGAGGTATAAAATACGTGATTTTATTCAATAATCTTACAGTATTGGTCTCACAGAAAGAGCTTGCTACTGTTGTGAAGCTTGTTGTCACCAAGGTTTACAAAACCGTTTAAAACCGGTCGGTTTTTTATGAAATCGGTATGGTTCGGTTTTATCGGACGACTGGTTTTTGTTTTAAAAATTTTAAAAAAATTTTTGAAAATTTGAAAAAATTTGGAATACCGAAAATCACTCGGCTAACCGGTAAAATCGGTGGGTTTCAAATTTTGAAATTTGAAACTGTAAAAATCGATGTAGCAGATTGTTAAAATTTTGAATTTTTAATTTGAAGTGGTTTTTGAGTTTTCGCGGTTTACTAAATTCGATCATGAACCCTGGTTGTCACCGAGAGGGTTAGGCACCTAATCTGGGATCCGGCAACCGCAGCTCAGTTTCCAGAGCCATTGAAAAGGGCTTATAAAGTTATAGGCAAGATCATTTTCAAGCAGATACAACGGTAGTGCGAGTAAAATATTTCTTAGAGGATCTTTTCTCAACTTTCAAGCTCTTTAATGTCTTGGTGTTTTTTTTTTTAAACCAACTTAAGATGTACTCCCTTCTCTTATAATAAGTGTTTATCTGGATTTAGTTAAATCTCTACTTTAAAAAGGGATGTGATGCGGTGATTCTGCCATCTCACTGTTTCCTCCATCGGATCCGGCATCAATGACTGCCAATAGCTTCCTCAGTTAGTGGGGTCTGAGGTCAGGGGCGCGGAGGCAGCTCGCCGACAGCGAATCTGCGGCGAACTCCAGCTGGGAACTTGACAAATGGTTGCACCGGTTTACGTGCTAGCTCGCGGTGGTCATCCACAGCAGGCGTAGAGGTGGTTGCTGTGATGCGGCGAGACAGGGAGGTGTCGAGCTAGGGAGAAATGGGGGTGGGGTGAAGCGGCGGGGCAGGGAGGCGGTGAGCTCACATGTAGCTGTAGGCAGGGAGCTTGCAGTCTTCGGTCATGCTCTGGCGGCAGCAGGTGGAAACAGGGAAGAGCGGACATCTTCAATTAATTTTAACCATTGATTTTTATAAATTAGTATCGAGTTCATTTTTTTTATCAAATTTATTATTTTGATATTTTAACTAGGTATCTATTTATTTTTAACTATTAAATATGATCAAGTGAATGATTATGATTAACTTGAACAATTATAACCTCTCTTGTTTCTTTCTTTTTCTTCTTTTTTCCGTTGGGGCGAGTTCAAGAATACGGTAATATCTTTTTTCCCGTTGGGTCAAGCGCAAGCAGTTGGACGATATCTGATCTTTTAATAGATTTACAAGAAAATATATATTTTTTAAAAATAAATTCGAAGAAAAATTCTGACAAGCGTTGTAACATGAGATGTGCATGATTTTAAAATATGGGGAAAAAAAATACATATATGCAATATAAAACGTTTTAACATAATTAAGGTTTTAAATTATATTGTGTGGCCCCTAATTCTGGTAGCTATAGGTAATGATTTATCTGTAAAACCTTCTTTCGGCAGTCGTGCATCTCAACCAATTACTCCCTCTGCTTTTAAAATATTTACACCGTTAACTCTTAACATCAACTTTAACATTCGTTTTATTAAAAAAAATTGTTCTAATATGTAAAATAATTAGTTGTAATATAAATTTCATTAATAATAAATCAAATAATACCAAAATTTTATACATTTGAATAATTTTTTTAAATAAAACGAATGGTCAAATAATGTTAGAAGTCAACGGTGTTAATATTTTAAAATCGAAGGAAGTACATTGCAACGCTGACAAATATGTTCTGTCTACACAAAACATCTTTTCCGTGCACACGTAGCAGAAACAAGTATTTTCAGTGACTTTTTGTTAGATATTCCCTTTGGTTTAAAATAATTGTTGTTTTTATGTCCTAGGTCTTTATTTTTAGTCCTTATTTTTTAAAAATCCGTACGACATACAATTTTTCGGTATTATGATTGCATTCTCGAAATCCCTGCTAATCTAAAATTCTAAGGCTCTATTTGGCAAAGCTCCCATGATTATTTGGATTCACTGCTGATTTTCCTGTGGAGTGATTCTATGTCTGAAAGTGATTCTTTTGAATTCTGTAAGATAAATTTTTAGAATTAAGACAGAGAATCACTTCACAAATCAAGAGAAGCTATGTTTTTTAGCTCTCAACCTCTTAATTTATTTCAGAGAATCACTTCATAAAATCAGACAAAAAATACTTCTCTTAAAAACAATCTTTAGCAGTGCTTCTCTGATTTTGACTAAGAATCAAGAGATGAGACCAAAGGATTCTAAGTTAGTGATAATGGTGTGACTACCATCAGCCAATTTCAGTCGCCGAATCTATAATATAAGCATTGATGATTCCTGATGTTGGGTGATGCCAAATCATTTGATAATATTTCATAGCTGGTGGCAATGTACGGGCATTCAACCAGTATATCTTTGATCAATGATTTCTACAAATAAAATTAGTTTTATGAAATATATATATAATATATTATAAAAATATTTTTTATGATGAATATTAAAGTACAAAGCTCATAATATTTGTTAAAGTAAATAGAATCTATATAAATTATTAGTTAAAGTTAGACGCCATGGAATATAAGCAAACCTTTATTTTGTGACGGTACATAACATCAAAGCAAAAGTATTTACTCAGAAACGTGTTCTGTAGCTAGCCTTCCCAATCATTTCTTGAGCTCATGTCCTTAACAGAAGCTGCCTCATGGCAGAGGGGAGAGTAGCCGACGCCGGGCAGACGAAGATTCGTAGCTCCTGGAGGGCAGTGAGCCTGCCCTCCGTTGAGCAGGAGGTTCGCCGAGGGATCCGGTGATAATCTCCATCTCGTCCGTCACGTTACTGAGATATGGATCGATTAGACGCTCATTCGCAAGGTAACTCGCTAGTAGTGTTGGAGTTACCAGCGCGCCGCCGCCGAAAGTGAATGGAAACTGGAACGCAGGAGACAGAGAAAATAAGAAAAAGATAAAAGGCCCCACGGACCCATCCAAATTTTGCAGCAGCATTCTATTTTATCTCAAAAACATAACTTTTTGAACTTGTATGAATTTCAAACTTTGCAGAATGATAGATATCTTCATGAAGAACAACTTTTGTTTTGAACTCATCTCTAAATTCGAAATAGATTTATTTTTACAAAATTCAAAAAAAAGATTTATAATCCTCAGCCCGTTACCCTGCATGTAGGCTAAAACATTCACATCACTCAGCCACATAGGCTAAAATCATCATCAAAACTATTAGAAAGGAAAAACGAATAGGTTAAAAAGTTGAGAGGATTAGAATACTTAGGATAAAATCCGAACAGTCGTAATAAGTTGAGGAAGGACGATAGCACTTATTCGTGTAGTTTACTGCTGTCAGTCCAACTGAAGCTTTTGCAGCCCACCTAGCGGCCTAACTGGCCAACTCAGATAACAATGCAATGGGCCTTCACTTTCAATTTTCATCACCCCGTCAGGATTTCCGAATGTCGTCACCTTGTAGATAGAGCAAGAAATTGTTAAGATAACATTAGTTAGTACTCTCTTCGGTTTTAAAATATTAACACCGTTGACTTTTAACATTAACTTTAACCATTTATCTTATTAAAAAAATATTTAAATGTGTAAAATTTTGTTATTATTTAATTTATCATTAATGAAATTTAAATCACAACTAATAATTTTACTTATTTGAACAAATTTTTTGAATAAGACGAATGGTCAAATTTAATGTTAAAAGTCAACAGTGTAAATAATTTAAAATCGGAGGGAGTAGTTCACAGTTTCAAAACGGAAAAACTGAACAATACTTTTTATTAATCTGCCTTTTACGAAAGAAAATATTTCCCATGGTCCTCTGATACATCGCCTGCAAAAAGACATTCTTTTTATGTACAATTGAAACTTTGTCTGGTAAAATTAAAGTATCAAAATTATCAGCAGGATGATGTTGAGCATGACGTTAAGGCTAGCCTAGCCTATTTAAGACGGAGAAACTATGCCAAACATCAGGACAGAAAATGCCATGTAGCATGATTCGTTTCATGCAAATGACTCCAACCATGTCCTACATCACAATCAAGCTACTGGCCATCCAGCCTTGCCCCAATCAGGCCACCAGAACAGCCGCATGGACGTTCTGTTGGGGATGCTGGTGTGCACTTCCGCGACGTCAACCGCAGAGGCTTCTTCTATGTCTGCATTTGGAGCCTTGGACCGTAGCAATGCAATCAGACGGTAGGTGTATGGTAACTGGGGCCGCCAGGCGCTAGGATCTGTTAATAGTCATACAATCAGTTGAGGGATGGGAAAGGAAGTCGATCAAGAACTGCTTGGTGAATTATAGATTGATGCTGTGTAACGTGTGCTTTCTTAGATGCTAGACGATGGGCCTTCTTTTAGCCATGGAAATGTTCTAGGAAACCTGGAAATGGAAGAACAGAGGCAGAGGTTGAAGAAGCACAGTGCCGCAGGGCCCCCCCGGCTTCGGTTCACTTGTTCAATGACGACGTCGTTGACTTGTTCTAGCGCCTGTGCTACTACGTACTCTCTCTGGCCCTGCCTGAAAATGTGGCCCCACAAAGCAGTCATGCATCCCCGTATCCATAACGTAAATTCGGGCGATGATGATGAATTCAAGAGTCTACGATTCTTGGGGGTGTAGTTTAAATTTAAGTTACTCAGATGTCGAAAAATCGTTCGGTGAACAACTTTGATTTCACTGTGGGACAACCACCTTTTGTTTGAGCGAAGTTCTGTTCTGCAGAAGTGTCAACTGAAACTTCACAACGAATTGGACCACAGATTGTACAAGCCTTCTGATTTTTAATGAATGCTATGGCCGTTATGTACTTTGAAAGAGAAAATGAACGTATTCAAAGAATCAAGGTACCTTTAGGCCTGCATAATAATTATCACAAATCGTATGAGTCTCTTTCTTCTTCGATAGGAGCATACAGCATTTCATTTTTTTGGTGCCCTGGTGGCAAGAGGATCCTTATTGCTTATGGAGGTCATCATTAGCAACGACCTAGCTACCAGGGTTATGATTAGACCACACCTATCGTTCGGTAATGAAAAATTACATCAAATCCAGCTTTAGAATTAATTAATAATAAATGTATTCCTAAATAAAGGTACTCCCTCCATCTTAAAATAAGTATTTTGACTTTTAGAAATCAACATTTGGTCATTCGTCTTATTTAAAAAATTTACGAAAATACAAAAACAAACAAGCCATGCTAAAAGTTTTTCTAATAATAAATCATTTTAAGATAAAATAAATAATATTTTCATAGTCTTTTGAAAACGAATGGTCAAATGTAGATGTCTGAAATCCTAGAGTGACACCTATTTTGAAACGGAGGAAGTACTAGACAATATACTTAGTTTTTTCTTGTTTATACCATGATCCTACCATATTATGTGCAACCTTACAAATCCCACACGATGTTTGGGACCCCCCCCCCCAACTCTCATAATGATGGCACCCACCAAGATTTCATCCATGGACCAATTCCTTTTTGCTATCTTGACAAATTGCCCTCCTTTGAAACAAGCACATGTATTGTGATTATCATAAGTATCTTGAAAAGTTTTTGAACACCGTGCGCTGCCCAACCTTTGTATCCCGCAATTAATTTGCAGCCCTGTTCAAGAGAGCTGTAGCTCATTGCTTGTTGTGCATGGTACATAAACTTTTGAAGGTTCTTGCACATGGAAATACAATGGCAATGCCATGAAGGACCACACATTCTGGAATTCGAAGAAACCGCTGCTAGGCAAACTAGGAAAAGAAGGTGATGAAGTGTGCACTTGTTTGGCTGGTGGCTAAGTGCAAGTCATGTGGGGGTGGGCGATCTACATGTATAATGTATTAGTTCTTTTCTTGATGCGAAGATTAATGCAACTCGCGTGAGTTTGTGATGTATCCTTATACAATTATTTAGCTCCAATTTTTTAATGGTATAGCCCAGTAATTTATTCATACTTTCCAGAACATGACTTTAGTTCCCATATAAAGTGTCATTAGCTAAGCGAGGCCCTTCTGGAACCATAAAATTACAAGAGACACCGAAGATGTAGATTGTAGTACTGAATGGAGAAGATAGGCCACAAATTTTCCTCCCATTCTCATGCAATTTCTTGTCATTTAAACATCATTTTCTGGCTTCATTTGTCTCTGCTTCATAATACCACTACACCTAAGCATAGCTTCTGGGTACAATACTAGAAAGACGGTTTTTATCGGCGGATATAAACCCGTTTCTGCAGGAGGTTTCGGCTTCCACTGGTATTAGTGAGCCTGTACAAATAGTATTAGTGTAGACGGATGTCTTAAAATCACCGCATGCACTAATAAATTTAGCACAGGCGGAGGCTTACATCCGCCGCCTGCACAAAGCCACGTCCAAAAATAAAAAAAATTTATTTGACCCCTAGCCTGCCATGCACACATCAATTTACATCCCCAAATCAATTTGCATCCTGTCGATGCCTCAATTTCCACCTTTCGAACAGGCGTGGGTTGAAACCAAGATTTACCGAAGACGTTCGTGGGCTTTGGCCCAAATACGAACGGTGATCCGTGGAACGGCTACCCATAACACCATGATGCATGACGCGGCATTTGAAGCACGATTGATTGCTAGGAAGTTAACGCCAATTAAAGGGCCGTTACACTTAATAGCCACGCTCGTTGTAATTAGAAATAGATGTTATCAGTGTTATGACGTGGTAATTGTCATTACCACGGGAGACGCGTCTCTCTTATAAATATATAACCTGCCCAACAGGGCAAGGCATCTATTTCAAGAGCAAGAGAACACACACTCACTGGACGTAGGGTTATTATCCTTCGAGAGGCCTGAACCAGTATAAACCTCTCGTGTCAGTGCTTTTCGTGATTAGCTTCACAATACTCACACATTCAACCCTATTTACAATATCTGTCGATCTTCCGAACTCGTATTTCGGTCGTCGACACGCGCGCGCCAAGAAGAAGAGTATGAGGTGAAGTTAGTCCAACTTTCATCCATGGCTTCCGCAAGCAACCTCGTGTTCCCGGCTGGCACCACATTCTGTTTTGGAACATTGGTTTTTGTCGCCGATGAAAAAGGTTCTTTGGCCCATCGTTCGGAGTTCCTAGAAGTTTTTTCTCAGATCTCGTTTGAGATGCCTACTACGATTGAGATTCCGAGTGTTCCACTTGGGTCTCGATCCTCTGTTGGTCCTTCAAAGGATCAATTGGAGCAGCTACCAACCCAGTCCAAGATGATTCTTAACCTTGTCAATGGCATGTTCCCTGGGCTGGGGCTGGAATGCTACAACTCCAGTAGCAACAGCGACAACGACTGCACCGACAATGATTTCGGCTCCGATGAGGATTATCCCTCAAGAATGGGGTATCCGAAGTGAAATCACAACATTGTGATGCGACAGATCAATGTGGCTGCGAGGAATGATCCAGCACCTTCTGTTGGGTCATCGAGTAATCTTCCCACCATTGGTTCTAGTGCACTTAGGATCAACTTGTTGAGTCCCTCGGTAAGAAATCTACAAACTGATTTTGAAGCTACTTGTCTTCAAACAATCCTAGAGTGCATGCAGCATTTGGCAGATGCTGGTTCGCCTTTGGCGCCATTGGTTCAGTAAGGATTGGAGATTACGGGTTGTATAGGCCATGCTACACAGTCAGGTCAAAATCAGCCTAAGGTTTCACGCCATGCCAATTCTCATGTAGGTATATCGTCTCGAAGAGCACTCTCTGCTTCGGCCACATCTCCCCGACAGGGACACTATCTTTCTGTGGGAGATTTACGACACAGCCTCGACAGCCAACGAAGTCAAAGGGGTCAATCTGGTGAACACCCGCACAAACATGATGCGCGTAATGACATTGATACCAACAGGCGTCATAGAGAGGCAGCTGAAATTGCTCCTCATCGGGCTCGATCGAGCTGGAGCTCATTTAAGGCTCTTGCCCCAAGTCTTCGTCAAGTTCGGTTGCCTAAGAAATTCAAGCCAGACCCGATCGAGAAGTATGACGGATCATCAAATCCTAAAGAATTTCTTCAGGTTTACTCCACAGTTATAGAAGCTGCGGGGGGAGATGATAGAGTAAAGACTAATTACTTGCCTACTGTTCTGTCAGGACCAGCCCGATCGTGGCTGGTGAATCTTCTCGAATCCACGTTCCAGAATTGAAATTAGCTCTACGCGACCTTCATCGAGAATTTCCAAAGGACCTTTGAAAGCCCCTCGACAGCGAAAACCCTTCGAACCATCAAGCAAAAGCCCGATGAGAGTCTTCGGGATTATGTGAAGAGGTTCAGTCAGACGAGGAATATTATTCCTCATATTGAAGATCTGAAGGTCATTATAGCCTTCAGAGAAGGAATTTCTGATGTTTACACCGCAAAACAGTTAGCCATCAAGGAACCACGAACAGTGGGCCACATCTTGACAATCGCTGAAACTTACATCATGGCATCAGAAGCTCGAACCTGGATTACGGGAGAAGCCAAGACTAAGAGTTCTCGCAAAAAATCTGATGATCGGGAGCTCAATGTCGCTAAAAAAGAAGGCAGTGAACGTCATGAAAAAAAGAAGCGACCCTTTGATAGACCCGACGATGCAAAGAAATGGTGCCCGGTTCATCCGTCCAGGTTACATAACTTCACTGATTGCCCTTATTACATTGATCAAAAGAAAAAAGATATTCCAGAACCTCCAGCAGCACCTCGACTTGAGGCTCCGGCCAGAGGCTGTCGGAGGGTCGAGGAGGAAGATGAAGAAGAATTCTCCGAAGTTAACATGATCTTCGGTGAAAGTACTATGGTTCCATCTAAAATCCAGTATAAGAAGTACGAGCGGGAGGTGCTCGATGCCGTTCCTGTTAGCAAGAAGATGCGGTGGCATGAAATCCCAATCACGTTCGGCCCTGAAGATCACCCGAAGACGGAGCTGTCTACCAGGAACTTGTCGTTCGTTGTCAAGATACCAATCCACCGCAGCAATGTTGTCAAAGACTCTCGTCGATACAGGTGCGGCCTTGAACCTCCTTATAAAGCGTATGTGAGGAAATGGGTTTCTATTAGCAGCATTGCAGCCTGTGGATGAAAGATTCTATGGAGTCATTACAGGGGTTTCATCAAAGCCCTTGCGAAAGATTGATCTAACCGTTGCTTGCGGTCACGGAGACAAGCACCGAGAAGTCCTCACCTTCGAGGTGGCGGACTTCAATTCGGCGTACAACTGTATCCTTGGGAGGCCATTTTTCCTGAAGTTCATGGCTGCTGTTCATTCAGCTTACGCGACGATGAAGATGCCAGGACCCCTAGGGGGCATCACGATCGTCTCTGATCTTAAAGAGGCGGTCAAGTGCGACATCAATTTCTTGACCCGTGCAGGTCACGTCAAGCAAGGAGTTTTGAAAGCCAGTTCTTTCAAGCAAGCCCGAACAGATGGTGGTGCGGTACTTGTCGTACCAAAACCCATTATCAAAGTTCCCGAAGTACCAATTCCCGAAGTCCCGGCTCCTGAAGAAGAAATTGTGCTGCCACCAGCACCGAACAAGAATATTCCACTGGACCCTAATGAGCCAACGAAGCAAGTTGTCATTGAAGGTTCCTTATCCCCGAAATAAGAACTCGCGCTCATCACTTTTCTTCGGGTAAATGCCGATGTTTTTGCATGTACATCTTCGGATATGCCCAGGATCCCCAGAGAAGTGATTGAGCACAAGTTAGGAATTGACCTGGTTCTTAAGCCGGTCAAGCAAAAAAAAAACAGAGGTATACTTCAGACAGACGCGACGCTATTCTCGATGAAATCACTAGGCTTTTATAAGCCGGGTTCATTAGAACAGTAGATTATCCTACATGACTAGCAAATCCTATATTAGTGAAAAAACCCGATGGTTCATGGCGGATGTATATCGACTATACGTCTTTGAATAAAGCATGTCCTAAAAATGAGTATCCTCCGCTTCGAATTGATCAGATTGTAGAGCAAATTATTGAATTTTCTTGATGCTTACTCCGACTATCATTAAATCAATATGCGAATTGAAGATGAAGAAAAAACAGTATTTATCACTCCTTTCGGAGTTTATTGTTATGTAAAAATATTGTTCGGTCTAAAAACACTGAGGCTATGTATCAAAAATGTGTTCATATTGTTTTTAAACATCAAATTAGAAAAAATATCAAAACATATATAAATACATATATGAATAACATTGTTGTGAAGTGCAAACAGCGGAGAGGAATATGCTTACGGACCTCACCGAAACTTGAACTCGTCGTCACTTCATAATATACATCGTAGATTCAAATGATTCACATAAAAATCGATTCACACATCAAATGATTAGCGTCCCTAGATCTTAGAACTCGTCGTCATCATCTACCCTGAGGTGGTGCGGCCGGGGCGC